>ML733433.1:0-290541 GCA_009176405.1 Aspergillus novoparasiticus
GGAGGAGGAGGAGGAGGAGGAGGAGGAGGAGGAGGAGGATTTGTGGACATTGGATACGGAGTGATCGGAATCTCAACACGGAATGTAAGTACTCCGTATGTCTGTGCTGTGCTTCTATTCAGTACACGTCCCGCGCATATCTTGCGCCCATCAGATCTCAAATTCTCAATGTCAGGGAAGCGAGTTTAGATTTCTCGGTACGGTTGTTGGAGACCAAAACCTTTCAAGCTAGGGCTTTGGGATCCACCGGGTGGATTCCTCAGGCACGTCTAGATAGTTACTAGTTAAGGTCCTCCTTGTTTAGTATGGTTATGCAATCGTTTTGTTCATGATTTGTATTTTTATTTTTTATTGGATTTGATTCTATTAATTTTGTTTTCTTTTATTCTCATTTTTATTTATTTATTTTAATTTTTTCCTTCCCACACCCCCCCTTTTTTTCCCCCCATCGGTTAGGGTGGAGGTTTGTTTTGAAGGATCTGTGAGATTTTCTGACCTGCCGATCGACGAGGATTAATTTAATTAATGGTTGCCTGCCTTTTGGTTGGAATGCGACTTCAGGAAAGTCAAGTGACTTTCCCTGCTGAAAGGAGTGGATCTTCTTTCTCCAGTACGGAACTATTATCCAGCATCCCAGATCTTAATATCTTCTGTTAAGATCTAGTACAGAGGACCTTTGGGACTTGTGCTCGGAGTCGCCGTAGAAAGAGAGAGAGAGAGAGAGAAAAGATCAACTCTCCAATGGACTCTCCATGAAAGCACAAGCTGAACCAAGTATACTGCTGCCTTGAAGGAGGCGACTCGAGCCATGTCAGAAGAGATGCGCTTATTGCGGATGACCAAAGGCTTCCCCTTCCGCTTGGACTACTATACATCAGTTAGTACTTACTGTACTCTACGAAAATAGCAAAGTAGACCTCAATATCTGTACACCGCTGGGGCTATCTACCAATTAAGACCTGGGAGGGCTCGGTCCTATCAACCTGCCTCGGTAGCGTAGGTAAATGACAAATCCTTGGAGCAATGACTAGATAGACCAGTTCATCAACCAGTGTGACACTATTCTCCGTGGGGATTAACGGCTAATTGCATATTTCTGAAATCTGTCCGTGAAAACGGTCACTTGAATCAGTTAGCAGCCGGAGAACCGGCGCAGGGAAAGGAGAGTGTGCCAGATCGTCTGCAGCCGACGAAATGGGAAGTGCGGCGTCATATAGTCTATACCCGATGCAGACGGTGACAGACAGACGTCTCGATCAGCGAGTCAGTCAGGCCTAGATCTGAAGACCGTGAGGCTATACCCATCATGGCTGTGGGGTGCGAGCTGGCGTAAGACTTGAGCATTCTCGATATCCTCCGACGGTAAGGTGGAATGTGGCTTAGCATTCAGGAAACTGCAGATCTGGTCGACAAATTCTCCGGGGGAGGGGGGCGGTGGTCAACTGGACAAGTAGACATTCTGATCCATCAGAAATGCGATCTATCGTTTGACAGTGTTATTGGTTCCTTATGCAATAAAGCATTGACTTACCCCGTCTTTTGCTTTCGATAGTTCGTTTCTGATTTTCCGACCGGGTTGTAAAGAGATTTCCGTACAGTAAACTCCCGCTATAAGCAACCTCGGTATACGGAATCTACGCGTTATAATCAATCTAATTAGGTATCAGAAATCGATCACCATACCAAATTTCTTAAAATCCCGATACAGGGAAATTTCATCATTCTGTCTAATCTCCCATACAAAATTGCTTATAAAGGAGTATAGTGGGTCCCTTTAGCCAATTATAAAATTTAAAAATATAGATCACTTGCCTACTACCTTTTAGTGCTTTAAATTTTAAGATCTTACCCGTACACCACACCAACAACTGACAATCTACGTAGAAAGATCAATAAATAAATATAATTACTTAAAACCTTGACTTCTATTAGTCTATATAGGGATTTCACTACAAGAAATCCCCGATATAAGCAATTTAAATGGCTTGCTGAATTAGTTGCTTATAACGGGGGTTTACTGTGTTTATGTAGGAACCTATTTTCGGCTATCTTTGAGATCCCCAGCGCTTTCCCCTGATATCGATGAGTTCACAAGAGTAGATCTCAAGTTAACAGCCTTGTACGTCTTAGTACTATCCTTTCGATCAGCTGCAGGGCTCACCTGCCATGATCATCGGATCATACAGTGTAGTACACAGCAAGAGAGGAATGCGTCTTCCCGTTAGATATTTATGCTTTGCTCAGACTCGTAGAGATCGCAAAGATATTTTTGACAATCAGTTTGTCCTGTATGTTCTTTGTGCGGTACCTGAGGCATCGTGCCTGGATATCATCTGATCTCCGCCATCTGATTGGCCATCCACTTTAGCTTCAATTTTGGCTCTCTTCAGCAGTTTTTGTTTGTTCCACCGGGCTTTCATCAGTTTCAACCCCATCTGCGTCTTGCCGCCTTTGTTTCCCCTTGTTCCTCCCCTCCTTTACTCCTCTCAGCGGCATGTCCAAGGCAACCTTCGCCGCAATCGCCGCGGCTAGCGCGGCCACCGGAGCTGGTCTTACAGCGCTGCTCTATTCCTCTTCCTCCCCTCGGCCCCAGCAACAACAACAACAACAACAACAACAACAGAAGCTACCTCCATCAGCACCAGTTACCTCGACCACCCCTGTCCCGACCCACCCGGCAGCCCCGTCACTCGCTACCAAATCCCTCGCCGGACCAGTCGACCCGTCTGGTATCTACCAATATGGCTTCCCCGGCCCCGTCGCCGATACCCTGCTCTCAGCTCCTCTGGCCGGTGCATACGACCGTCGCACGCGCAATCCCGCCTGGGTAGCCGAGCACATCACGCCGGCTTCGCTAGCGATGAAGAACGCGGACCGCAAACACAGCACCTTCTACGAAGACACCACCATCCCCGCCGCCTTCCGCGCCAAACTGAACGATTACTTCCGCTCCGGCTACGATCGCGGCCACCAGGTGCCTGCGGCCGACGCCAAATGGTCTCAGGAAGCTATGGACGCTACTTTTGCCTTGACAAACATGTGCCCCCAAGTGGGTGAGGGATTCAACCGGGACTACTGGGCGCATTTTGAGGAGTTCTGCCGCGGCCTGGCCAAGAAGTATCCTTCCGTTCGCGTTGTGACCGGTCCCCTGTATCTCCCTCAACGCGATGCGGATGGCAAATGGCGTGTGTCGTACGAAGTGATTGGCAACCCGCCTAATGTTGCTGTGCCCACACACTTCTATAAGGTTATTTACGCCGAGGAGGGCCCCGCTTCTCCTACGGGAAAGGTTGCCTTGGGTGCTTTTGTCTTGCCCAATGCTCGCATTCCCAACGACAAGAGGCTGACGGAGTTTGAGGTGCCGGTTGAGGTGGTCGAGCGCGCGAGTGGCCTGGAGTTTGTTTCCAAGTTGGAGGCGAACCGTCGCAAGCGTCTCTGCCAGGAAATTAAGTGCGATGTTGTTGTGCGCGAGTTTAACAACTCTGCCAAGCGGAATTAGAATGGCTATGGACGGAGTCCCTTGAGGGATTAGACAGCTCCGGCCGATTTGTGTAATTTTGGATGTAATAATTTCGGGTTTATAACTGGTTTATATAGTCCGGGCGTTTACGGGTTGCATGCACGTCGGACGTTGTACCTATGCTATGTATTTCTTTTCCCATATAGATCGTCTGCCAATGCTCGGCATGGTCTATCAGTGCCAACTATGTCACAAAGTATACCCCCAATCCGTTACACCATACTCCATGCAATCGGCGAAATGCAGCCAGTTCAGCATTGAAATGCAACGCCCGTCTTGGTCGCTACGTTTCCACCACGCCCTGCAAACCCTGTTCCTTCCGAACTGATCTCTACTAGGCCGGGCTTAATGGTCTCCTTATCCTTCTTCTTTTTCTTTCCAGATTCCTTGCCATTCTCTGTTGAATCACGGGGTGTGATATCAGCCTCGCAAACGTAGCATAGAATTAACCCGTGAAGCGCCGCTGTCTGCTCTTGTTCTTCTTCGGTAGCATGTGGGTCTGGTGCATCGTGCGGCGTCATGAATTTGGCCACACAAGGCGAACAGATAACATGGCCACAAGGTTTGGTCACTATAGATATAAACAGTCAGTTGGTCACCGCTGACCGAAGGTCCAATACTGGAAGGTTGTACTTACACATCGCCTTGAGTCCATTCGTTAATGTCTTCTTACAACTCGGACAGATCCGCGCCATTGAACCGTCGGATGCCTTTTCCTCGGTGAAATGTACGTCGACCAGCGACTTGAGCGAATAGCTATGGCGGTGTTCATCCGTCGATCCGGGGCAAACAGGAGTCAGTTTGACGGCCTTGTTGGCCGCAATCTCATTCGGATCGGTGTTGGGAGTGAGCGAAGGAACCCAGAATGATGGCAAGGCAGACTTGCTGGATTCAGACTGGCGATTATCGTCCGTCAGTATAGTACTCCCTGACAGGATACCCGTTTATTCCTACCTTTTCCTTCTTCAGCTCTTGCTTGAGCCGCTCCTGCTCCTCCCGAGCAACCCGTGCCATCTCCTTTTCATCCAGCTCAAACACCTTCTTTCGCTTGCCGTCCACTTCGATTTCCCTCGCCTTAAACGCAGCCAATGCCTCCGTAGCCTCCTCAGCCTTCCGCTTTTTATGATTGTCATTCTGCGCTTGCCCGGAAGATTTATTCTTCGCTACCTCCAATCCCATACTGACGAGCTCAAACTCGCGCAGCTCCCGTTCACGCGCCTCCTCTAACGTCCGCTCATCTTCTTCTGCAAGTCGTTTTTTGGCCTCCTCCCGTTCTCGTTCAAGTCGCTTGATCTCTTGTCGCTGGGCGAGGAGGTCGTTTATGGCACATTCGCGACAGAATATATCACCGTTGGTTGCGCAGGCGACGACGGGTGCTCGAGCGGGGTGTAGACACAGGCGACAAGAAGCGAATGGAAGGAATGAGTCGCGGCCGATGACGCCGCGTTGGGTGCCCCATTGCGAGCGGAGGAGGCCGCGCTCGTAGGAAGTAAAGTGTGGGAGGGAGGTGTTACGTTTGGAATGGGCCATTATCGCGTGTGGTGAATGGCTGAATATCTAAAAGGACATGGAGTGGGAGGTTCTATTCGGAGCGGAGAATATTTATCTTGCGGAGGATGAATGGGTTGCGGTTGTGGCGGGCAAATCAAGAGGGAGATTCCTAAGGGAAAATTTGATGGTTGATTGATCTAATCCTGAGCTAACCTGAGCTAGAAAAATGACATATCAACAGAAATATCGAAGAACCAAGTGAAGAAGATGAGGCCAAAAGCATGCAAATGAAATAAAATTGGAGAAACCATGACATAATCATCGTCACGTTCTCTCCGCATTTATTCCAAAACCCCAATTGGGACATTCAATGTCCTTCCAACTTCACCTGCATTACCACTTGAAATAAAGAGAGATGAGCGAAGGTCATCCTCTTTCACTTTCGGATCCAGTTGATCATCCAGAGTCCAGGACCTCCTCGGGATAACGAACGCCGTCTTTCTTAACTATCACCACCTTTCCCGCCTAGAGCTCCTTCATGACTGGGGTACTCTGTTCTTGCCGAGTCCTTTCCTTTCTTGCTCTTCTTCTTCCTTTTCTTCTTGGATGTCTCAGGAATAGTAGGAGAATGATGATCCGGGAATAGATCTAGATTATCAGCCATAAGCTCTCGGATAAAATCCAACATATCCCAGTGTGGATCAGTGCAGACTTCGCCGGACGACGTTTCTTGGGTAGATGTTTGGCTATGACTCTTGGATACTTGAGGCTTCCCCTTTGAAGTATTATCGCTGGGTTTATCCTTATCCTGTTTCAGATTCGATGTGCCACTGCCATTCCGGTGAACCGTTTCCGGCGTAGTCGGCTCATGTCTGTGCTTTGGGAAGTGCTCTGATTTCGAGGCATCTAGTTCAAGCAATTTCTGTGCCCCCTTTGGCTTGGTGGGCTTTTCGGGTAAAAGTAGGTACCTACTGCCTTTCTGTTTGGCCTTAGCGTCGGATAAGCGGTGGTATCGGTGTATGCGAATGTACTCGTCTGACTTTGCTGCCGTCATGAACAGCTTCTCCTTGACGTCGCGTTCATCAAGCATGTTTCGGCCTTCGATAGCGGTGGAAAGTCCTCGCGTGGTAGCTCCAAACCCTGGCATCACCATGGGTGTTTCGTACCATATGAGGATCTGGCGATAGAAGACTCCAGTACTCCCCTCGAGGACAGCCAACATTCGGTATGCCTTGGCCAGGAAATATATAGCGCGCGCAATATCAGAGTGGTAGCCAGCGATCATGGCACATTTGGCCCAGATCATCGCAACGCGAGCATCGCGGATCTGGCACGTAAGAAGCCTACTGATCACTTCCTGCGCGGACTTGAATGCCATCGCGGGATACAAGTCAACAGTGTCGGGGTGGTTCAAGATGCGCTCAACCTTCCAATACTTATCCATGGCAATCTCGATCACATCCTTAGGCTGTATGCATGCTTTGCACGAGCAGAAGAAGCCGAACTCAGTCCACGAGAACAACTCCCTCGCCTTCTGCTGTCCCTTTCCATAGAAGTACGCGACAGTGATCTCCTCATCCTTCGGGATATTCTTGAGAGCGCGCACAACAGCTCTTCCAACCATTGGACTCTCCCCAGTCTTAATATTCCCGTTCTCATCCTTCGCGTACTTATTGATGATCGTCAACGCGCAATTCGGCACACAGGCATGATTAACCGCCGCAAGATTCAACCCCACAATCCCAGCTCTCACCCCATTCATGACAATCGGCAACTGATACAAATCCCAGATCCCCGCAAACACTCCCAAATCCTGCTTCAGTGAGCTCGGCAGAGCAAGGAACCTCCTCAGCCACTCGTCCCCCATGGCCCTCACCTTCGCCCCAAGCATAGCATTGACCTCTCTCGGTGTCTGGCAGCCCAAATTCTCCTCCTCTGTAGTCCAAGCCACATCTTCCGCAAAGACCACACTACCAGCAGGGATAGATTCAGTGGTAACAAGGCCGACGCCAACACCGCGACTAATGAACCGAGGCACCAGCGACTCCTCATACGTGTAACTCTTGGCCCCGGAGTTATTGGAGCTGAAAACGCCCGCCACCTCAGCCATGGAGATGAATGGTGTCGCGGATGTGACTGTCGAAAACGCACGGTGGAAGTGCTGTGTCAGGTCTGAGAGACGGATCTCATCACGACAGGCATCACACGTGTCTGTGTTCTCAATTAGCGTGTTTCTCTTTTTTCATCCCCTGTGTTTCTGGGTCTGCGTTATGAACATTCACTGCATGATGGCTGGTACTCACGTGATGGTTCATGACCTATGTCCATGGTGCCCGGCTAGTTATGTTCTCTGTTGAGGAATGTGCCAATCAGCGGGTGTTGCTTGGGACAAAGAGATGGACAAGTTAATCTTCGTAGAATGGCTTTGTCTGGTATTTATAATGCAGTTCCAGTGAGTGAAGCGGGATGTGTACAAAGAAGATGGTCTTCTCTTGCGGCGAACAAGGATGACTGATATTAAATCAAACAAGATAAGACAGTGTCCGACTTACCTTGTTCTTTCAGCTCTTTGTGGGTTGAGCTTGAGAGAAAGAGGGAGTATAATAGCTTAGGGGAGAGAGAGAAAGAGAACAGCTCTTGTTCTGCCCGTATCTCTGTTAGTGCCTCCAAGGACTCAAGGAGATAGTTGACGCTGTAGAAGTCCCAACAGGCAACACAAAGAGAAGACAGAGTGAGGCAGCGTGTTGGGAGGAACGAAACTCTCAGGGTTGCTAGGAAGAGCGTGTTGTCGTGTTCTCGGCGCTACTGACTATGATGTCGTGCGTGTAGAGAGTGGCTAGGCAAACAGCCAGGAAATTTAGAAGTAGATATGCTATTAAATCTCTTATTTAATGGTCTCTTCATTGTTTTACATGTTAATATTGCCCATGCTGGCTAAGCCTGCTCTTCCAATACTCGCGTCACGCCAAACATCCACATGATACATGGTATCTCAGTAGGAAAAAGAAATGAAAAAGAGAACGACTGCCGCCCATCCTAAGCAAATGCGCCTCGGGCTTATACAAAGCCAAATAATCAAGAAAAGAGATGATAGGTCATGTCAATGCGGAGCCGATTCTCCGCTAGTGTAGAGATGGACTTGAAACAGAAGGAAAGGAAAAGAGTGAATTGTGATGAGGAAAGAAATGGTAGAAGGGAGAGTAGGTGCTTCTTCATATGCTGACCACATGACAGACAAATGATGAGCCCTCTATCCAAGGTCAAAGAAGCATATCAAGAGAGCTGACGCGATAAGAGACGGTTCATAAAGCTTTTCCAAATATGTCGTTTTCAATGAAGAGACCAGATGCAGATGGCAAGAAAAGGAAAGTGAAATGGGTATAATGTCATGAAAGTGAAAGAAAAAAAGACCCTGCATAATTGCAAAAATCAAGCATTTACAGCCTGCTCCGGTGGGCTAGGCGACATCCCCTGTGGAGTGTTGTTCTCTACAAGGCTATCATTGTCGCCTCTAGTCGAATGCGGCGGTACACCTTCATTAGACACCGCGCTCGGTTCATCCAGAGTTAAGACGGGCGGTACCAACGCAGCATCGGGCTCTGAGAGTTCCGGAACTAGGCCAATGGCAGCATCGCTCTTGGCCTTGTCTTCACGATACAGAACCCCGGCTGCTTCTGCTGAACCCCAGGGCTCATCACGTGCACTCCCCTTGGTCGCTATACTCCCACTTCGCAAAGGGTGTGGGCTGCCAGGGTATAAGGACTCTGAAGTGATAGAGCCCGCACTACTGGCAAGTTCTGGATTTGATGCTCTTGGTTCGTCTGACGGAGTTGGCTTTCGTAGTTTGAGGCGCTCCTCTGGCGGCATGTTCTGCCACTCCGACCCAAAAGTCACAATTGATGCCTTCTTGCCATGCACAGTAAAGTTGGTCGACTTCCGGGATAGGCCTTCGCCTTGCTGTGGTTTTTGGTTATCATCTGACGTCACCATACTGAATCCTGAATCTCGAGACTTCTTCTTTCGTGGGTAATGTAGATGATGGCCGCTGGGGGAGTCTCGAAGGGTACGGTGGAGACTGCGACGGATACGGCTTGTTCTCTCTCCCTGAAGTGCGCCTTGCGCATCATCTGGTTTCTGGTCGACCTCGCTATCATTTGTAGCCGAAGAATGCTTCCGTGCTTGAGGCGAGCTGCTGACGTCAAGCAAACCTGTTTCACGCAGCAGACGCTCTTCAGTTTCATCCATACTGCCGGGGGCAGTTATCTTAGAGGCTCGAGACCCTAGGCTCGAGACATCTACCTTACTAGCGGCGCTAAGCACTGAAGCTTCACGCTGTAGGCTACTTGCTGGATGGGGCGAGCAAGACTTCGCGCGTTCCTCGGTATTGTCGATGGACAATTGTCTACCAATACGAGAAGCTACTTCGAGGGAAGCAAAGGAGGCCGGTATACTGGGTCTCCGGCCATCGGGAGAAGCGGGTTGCGACGGCGGTGTTTTGTAGACCGAGTGAGGACCGCTAGACTCTGCATGCGGGGATGGGTCATCCTCTGTCGGAGATGTCACTTTGTCAGTCCCTGCTCCATCCAGGTTCTCTGGCTGTGATGTAACGGTGGTTGTTGGCATTTGCAAGTGCAGTTTCTGCTCCGCGAAAGGCTTCTCTTCGTCCAACGCTTCACCCATGTCTCGAACAAGAACCTCCTTATAGCATTTAGTGCGCCAAATATCCTGTCTAACCCATTTGAGTTTTGCGGCCATGCGCCCTGCAGCCATAATGACATGCTCTCTGGCTCTGGAATGCACAGGCGTCAAAACTTGCAAGTGCCTGGCATTTCGCAAGAGATCATCAAGCTGTCGTTCTGCATCAGATAGTTTTTCGTTAGCCTCTCGAATCTTTTGGCGTATGAGCTGCCTACGAGCTGTAACCAACTCCTCAGCCACATCGGTATCAGGATTTGGAGACGGCGGTTCTTTGTCCATGGAGAGATGCGAGCGGCTCGATTGAGTTGAACCCCGACGGCTCATCCGGTTCCGTTGTGCTTCATAATCGGTGGCGATCATTCCCTGCGTTCTGACCCCGGCAGTCCGAAACGTCGCAGCATAATTCAATTTCGCCAGCCAATCGTTCATGTCAGCTTCAGTGTTTGCGAGGAATACCTCCTCCAGAGCGCTATGGCGGACGAAGACAAAGGCATGCTTGTGCTTTCTGTAACCTAGATCCAGCAAAGCCACAGCGTCCTCAGTTGACATGATACCATCCGGTTTAAATTCGGTGAGAGGAGGCTTAAAAACCACCGCTCGACGACGGCCCTCCCTTTGATGGTTTTCATGTTGAGCCATCAAAGATTTAACCCACGCCACATTTCTGAAAAGGTAGAGTTGCGAGAATGTGAGCAGAGCACCCCATTCTTGCCACGGGGATCTAGCTCTCTTCTTTTTCGGATCCTTTCGCCAAAGCAATCCAACTTTAGCGATTTTGATATCCACCAGCCCCGGATTAGAGTCAGCTGGATTGTCGATACTCGATGGCATATACATGTCTGGCCTAGATCGTAGAGACACAATTTGCAAAACATCAGATTTAGAGAATGCGCGGTGAAGACCATCGATATCTGCCGGCCCATCCGTCCCATCACAACGATAGGTATCCTCCAAGTTCATAACATCTTTGAGGCTTGGGCGCAGAGAATCCAGTTTCCCGTCCATTATCAACGTATATGGGTCCACTGGTTCTCTGGTGGCTCGAACTAAGTGATCTGTGCTAGTGGCCTTCAACAAAGGTCGTCGTGGCTTTGCAAAATGTCGGCCATTGGACACTGTGTCCTCGATATGGATAAAAGGGGTGTACGAGATGTTTTCATAGAAACACTCCAGGATGTCCTCTGATATGCCTTCGCCACGAGTATTCTTGACGTAATCTGGCTTTTGCATTTTCCTTTTGTTATTCTTGTTAAAGACATCTGTGTGTAGAATCAAAATCGAGAAGGCGATGAAATAGGCTTGGTCTAGATGACAGGCAGGGCGTCAGTTTTGAACAATTGCGCGGCACACTGACGATAACCAACGTACCTGTGGAAGCGAAGATACCCGGATTACACTCGTGATACCTATCAGCAAAACTTTGCAGGAAGCGGTCAATTTGTTGCGTCTCTTTTGGCAACTCCACCTCCATCAAGAGTTTCCGGATAGCCATATCAATGGGATCACCGAAGAATGAGAACCCTCTCATATACTTCCGCAGGGCAGTCTTATAGAAGTCATCGTTTGATTGAGCCAGGACGCCAGCAATCGCGCTCCTTGGAACGCTCTCTTCTAGCCGAGTTAAATATGTCGCCGGAGTGTCATCCTCTTGTCGTTCGGGATACGTGATCAAGCTAATTTTCGAACCTGGGGTTCCCGGGCCTTTGGAGCCTGGGGATCCGGACCGGCCAACAGGGGAATCGGAATTCTGCCTGAATCGCTGGGGGATGTTAAAAATATCCCCAAAGCTCTTTCGCCCACTAGTGGACGTTGAGGTCCGCCCTGAGATGAGATGTGGGGATGGATGCCCGTTGTCCTGTGCATTAGCCAATGAATCCAAAGTAGATGATCTCGTACGTGACGTAGGCATTGCCCGACTCTTGTTCGATGGTGTCGAACGGGCTGAATGAGCCGAGGTTGCAGAATCATTTCTCAACAGGGGCGGTCGCGACGAAGTCAGGCCCCCCGACGACCTTGTGGGAGATGGCAGCGGAGAGATATGGTCCTCATTTGGGTCTTCTGAGATGTCGGATTTCGGGGTGCAATCACCCGCAGCAGACTTCGATAGGGCCGAGCTTTGTGCGTGGCCGTTGCCCGTTGGTTTTGGTGGCAAAGGAAAAAGAGGACTGCGATGCCGTTTCAAGCGCGGCATGCGAAATCGCTTGTTGCCAGACGCCCCCTCACGAGGGGAGGCTGAACGAGGATTACTATCTCCGGCACTCCGGTCGGAACGAGAGGACTCCGAAAACCGCGCATCTGTCACTGAGGAGCGTTGAGAATCATTGGGCTGGTCCCGATTGCTTCGGATCGACGTAGTTGATAAACGCCCGGGCTCTTCGCTATTGCTCCGAGAGGCCGATAGGACAAAATCCGCCGCCTGCGACGCTGTCGACCCCTGTGCAGTATGCCCAGGCTTTTCGCTCTGATCATGTTTGGGTGCGCGCTGCGTGGGCAATTCCTCCACAGAGGGTGTTTTAGAATCGGGGAAGAGTTTGAATTTGGTCTTTCGCTTCACAGGTTGATCTAGTTCATGGCTCGTGGGTGCAGTGGTAATTATGGTGGGAGCTATGACATTGTAGTAGCAATTAGCGTTGTGGCCAATTACAACATTGACGGGAGCCTATGGAACGGATGTACTTACGAGGCAGACTCGGCACCGGAGGAATATCCTCCTCCCCTTTAGCATAGGATTTTGAGAGTTGCGGATCAGATGCATGACGTAGCCTCATGAAACTAAACCGGTTGAAGCGCCAATGTGAACCATCACTCACCGATAGGCCGGTATTTCGTACCTTGCCCGGTGGAGTATGCGAATGACTTCCTGCAAGCTCCGGCCCGGCCGTGTCAGCGTGGTGGTCTGCGTCTGGACCGGTCAGAGTAGGTGAACGAGGAGCGGACTCCGAGCGCCTCGGAGCTAGATTGGTTGTGGAGAGAGTAGGGCGAGGGATTTGCTCGCTATGGCGGGATACCGACTGAGGTTCGACCAAGCTCCGTCTCTTGGGTTCGTTGCCATCAGAGGTGCCAATCCGCAGACCTTTCCAATACATGACGACGGAAATACCGAGAATGAGTTGTTACGTGGCCCTGCAGCGTAGCCAGGCCCAGAAACCCATCCAACAGTATCCGGTGACGCTAGGCGATTGCCCCACGGTGTATCAGAACAGTAATCCCCGACCTTGTTCGCACGGCTATCTTATACGACGGCGTTCCCCAATAGACGGACGGAGGGTTTTACTTGTAAACGTCACCCTTAATCAACATCGATTAGCATGGCGAACGGATTGTTGGAAGGTAGAAAAGCGACGGAGCTGTCGACGGAGGAGGAGGTGCGGAATCGTAAAAAGGGGGCAGGGGTACGGCAAGAGTCGATCGCAAGAGAATTCGGTGGCCAGGAAGACAATATAGAGAACAATGGTTAGAGCTCTTACATTGCCCAGCTCACGCTTGACCGAAATGTGGAAGCGCGGACGAATGGGGTCAATTAGGCTGCGAAGGCTGAGGAACAAGTAAAAACAAGGAAATGAGGGGAGGCTGTCAATGTTTTGGAGAAAATAGGAGCGGAGGAGCAGTCAATGCCCTTTAGGGTAGTAAATGGAAAAGATTGTACGATGGTGAGAAGCGAGGGAATCAAGGATAAAAAAAACGGAGTGCGGAGGAAGGGATAAGGTCGGAAAATGGGGCAGGGTTGTTAGCAAGGACAGGCATAGGAAAGAAGAATA
Source organism: Aspergillus novoparasiticus (assembly GCA_009176405.1). Classification (NCBI taxonomy): domain Eukaryota; kingdom Fungi; phylum Ascomycota; class Eurotiomycetes; order Eurotiales; family Aspergillaceae; genus Aspergillus; species Aspergillus novoparasiticus. Next base: position 13,468 of record ML733433.1, read on the forward strand.
ACGATGATGAAGATGGTGGAGTTTCTGATGACGGGCCGAATGCACCCCAGGCACGTGTTCTACGTTATGCACAATTACAATTTCCTTCCTCTCCATGCTTTTTTTTACTGTGGTTGTTTAAAACATTTGCTTTTTTCTAATATTTTTCTGCTATCAAAAATTTCTTGACATACTTCAAAATATGCGGAAACCGTGTCCCAATATTGGATCGGTCATATCCTCAATTTTCCGTCCGGCGGATTTGTTTCTATCTTTAACTTGAGTGTACTTTAGTTTAGGCGGTATTTAAGAATCCAAGGTACACATATTAATCTAGACAAACCCATACACCATTGAGGTACCGCGTATACTTAATCGGTGTACCTTAAAAAGTTCCATCCATGTACTGTAATAAAAAATGACATCAGCATGAACGTCCTTACCACTCACCTGACCTGTCCCTTTTCTGGTGAGATCCCATAGGTAAGTACAACAAAAGTACATCAACTGAGACCCGAGTATCCTAGACAATAATCATTGTACATCTGTAAGGATTGCAAAGACAGGTTTTTTTGTCTTTTAACTCGGAGAACCCTTGCGGTGTTCCATAGTTCACCCTTCTCACGTGATATCGGTCGTCGCCATAGTATAATATAAATAGCTGAATCAGTGTTTCTGTTCCTTTCCCTTTTGGTAATAGAGTAGATATAAAAATAAAAATAAAGAAATACTACACTCATAGTACTAGAAGTATTCCAAGAGAGAGATAACCTTCCCAAACTTGGAAATGGTTCGTATGCTGTGTCGGTCAAGAGGGGAACATGAATCGGTATGTCCTTGCTGTAAACTTACACTTGGCTGAAGATCCAGGAAACAGTTCTTCGTATGATTCTAGAATCCTACAGCCCTGGAAAGAACTGCAACCAACTCGCGAACCAGACCAACGAACGCGTCACCACTGGCCACGAATCAAAAAAATGGAGCTTTTGTTTCGGGTATGCCAAGCAGGGCTTCCAGACCGGGCTCCTTTCGGATGGCGGTCATATTGTGTATAAATGTTCAAACATTCAGGGAGAATGTTGCCTTTGCCGGTTGCTGATCAACTGTCTTCCGGTCGGCCATTCCGGAACAGTTTAAGGCCAGATCTACAAGAACCAGAATGCCGGGAGTGGAAATGTTCATTCGTTTTTTGCTGCAACGAGACTCATGAAGCGCCTCGTTGCGGTCTAGAATGGCCCAAAAACTTTATCGGAATGCGAGTGGAGCCCAGTGGGGGTTCCGTCACTCAACCTGACAGCTGATTTGGCCTGCAGCAGTGCAACGGTTGATTAATTCTCGTCTTTCATATATTTATACACAGTTCTAGCTCATCCTATACAGACAGGGTACGAATACATACTGCGCCAGAATTGAAGGATACATGTTGCAAAGGGCGAGGATAACATTCTCTTCCCTGGTCCCCTTGTCCCCTCTATCCCAGTAAGGACTGTCTCCTTAGATAGCTCCTTGCGCTTTCCTAACTCCAGGTCCCGTGGGACTAAGTATCTTCCCATTTTTGGGAGCGGAGATATCTTCAATTAGTACCTTGACCTTATCCTCGATATGTCAGGTCGAGTGCTTCCCGAACCAAAAGCCCCCGGGAGCTGAACCACAGTTCGGCTATCGGTTGTGTGCCAAGTGGACCGCTTCGCTCTGTGTTGGCACTGTAACCCTTTGAAAAACCCGGCATATGCTGACATTGTAGCATCATATTATGGGCAACAACTCCAGCCTTAGTGCGGAGAACGAGGTTGGATCGGTGGATTTGTCCAAGTATGCGACAGTAGTATGATTACGATCGGACCTGGGGTCACTACCGGGAGTTTCAAACGAGCAGATGCTCTGTGACTAGCCGTGACGAGAAAAGATTTCTCTTATATCTACAAGGATTCGATATGACATGGATCTGTTAGGGTAGTATTAGGCAGGAAATTCCAAAGGTACGTTTATACCGGCAGAGAGAAAGCTGTGCCTGAGGCACGACAATATGTCAGCCTCAGGCACAAGCCGCGGTCCATGGCTCATCATCACATCTCATGTCACTTCACTCCATCCTCCATCCTTCTTTCCCCCGTCGCTGTCCGGTCCCGCTCGATTGAAATTCACTTAAAAGGAGCTGACAATGAGGATTTTGACATAGCTCTTCTGCGATTTGACTACCACCGAGATGCGCTACCTCTTTCTTATCATCCTGGTGGCTTTTGCCGCTCTGACAACTGCCGTCCCCGCAGGCTCCAGTATCACTCCGCCGCCGCCGATTGAGCCCGTCCAGCTACTATCCCCACAGTCGTCCGACGTCCGACGACCATGGACACGAGTAAGGGATTGGATAATTGAGACGATATGGGGCCTCCCAAAACCAACCTCTTATCGGCTCCCTTTCAAGGACCTTTCGCACGACCAGTCTGCCCCCTCTCGGGTTCAGGCGCGGTACGGCAGCGATGTGGTTTTGCGATTCCGTTTGCGCAATGACAAAGAAGCCGAAGCCTTGGAGCAAGCGACAGAGATTCTCTTTTTGGATGTCTGGGCTTCCACCTCCGATTTCGTTGATGTTCGATTGGCCGAAGAAGTCGTAAGACTAATTACACTCTGTGTTCTCCTATGCAAGCCATCTCTTCCTAACGTTCTGCCTATAGATTCCCTCGCTGTTAGGCCTACTGCCAGATTCTCTTCGCACTGCCTATTCCCCTCTCATTGACAATCTACCGGAGCTGATATACACAACCTATCCAACTCGACGACCCATAGGACTAGAGGGCCAACCGGGATTTCGGCCTTCCGTCCGACAGTCGGCTCAGCTCGGGGACCTCTTTTTCCAGGATTACCAACCACTTTCCGTCATTGTCCCATGGATGCGCCTCATGGCCTCTATGTTCCCATCCCATGTTCGCATGATTAACGTGGGGATTTCATATGAAGGCCGAGAGATCCCTGCACTCCGACTCGGCGCCGGAAGCAATAGAGCACAGTCAGCCCCTCGCCGGACCATTGTCATGATTGGTGGCAGCCACGCGCGAGAATGGATTAGCACCTCCACAGTGACATACGTCGCTTCAAATCTAATCACCAACTTCGGCAAATCCAGAGCCGTGACTCGCCTTCTGGAAGACTTTGACGTCGTCCTCGTACCAACCATCAACCCAGACGGATACGTCTACACCTGGGAAGTCGACCGCCTATGGCGCAAAAGCAGACAACGTACCAGTCTCCGCTTCTGCCCGGGAATCGACTTAGACCGATCATGGAGCTTCGAGTGGGACGGCGAGAGGACCCGCTCCAACCCCTGCTCCGAGAACTACGCTGGCGACGAACCATTCGAAGGAGTAGAAGCCGCGCAATTCGCGCAATGGGCCCTCAACGAGACCCAAAACAACAACGTCGACATCGTAGGTTTCCTCGACCTCCACTCCTACTCCCAACAAGTCCTCTACCCCTTCTCTTTCTCCTGCTCGTCAGTCCCACCCACCCTCGAAACCCTCGAAGAGCTAGGCATGGGCTTCGCCAAAGTCATCCGCCAGACCACGCACGAGATCTACGACGTCACCTCCGCCTGCGAAGGAACCGTCACAGCCACGGACAAAGCCTCCGCAAAGACCTTCTTCCCGGTCAGCGGGGGCGGTAGTGCCCTAGACTGGTTCTACCACCAACTCCACGCCAGCTTCGCATACCAAATCAAGCTGCGCGACCGCGGAAGCTACGGCTTCCTCATCCCATCCGAGTACATCGTGCCCACAGGGAAAGAAATCTACAACGTCGTCCTGAAAATGGGCGAGTTCCTCGTCAAAGAAACCGCCTCCCCAGCCAACAAAGCAGACATAAACTGGGATGCTGACCTCCTGGTCCACGATGACTCAACGAGAACAAGCTCCCCGGAGAGTGTCTCTGACCCTCTCCCCGAAGTAAACATCGATTCAACATCAACTGTCAAAACCACCCCACTCCCCTTCCCAGAGGACACTCTGGATAGTGAATGGGTGCCGTTCGATCAGAATGAGGAAGAAGACGAGGAGGAACAGAACTGGGAGCTCCGACGACGACGGAGGTAGAAGATTTATTCTTGCCTTAGGTATTGTTTTGCGTAGGATTGATTTATCACTGCTGAATTGTTCTTCTGATTTAATTTTGGTATCTTTTTCATTCTTCTTGCATTCTAATTGTGGATATCTGAGATGAGGTTATGATTAATGAACAAAGACTTCTAGAGTGTTTGGAGATTTACAGAACTCTACTAGTGCTTTAGTTATATGCCAAATGGACTATAGGTGCAGAATAAAGTTTTATCCCAATTATTGTGTACTAGTAGTACAGCCTTCATCCCAAACGACCGCTGTAGCCAATGGAACAGCCACTACAGTATCAGAAATAAGACAAATCTACAATTCTACCAGCCAGCCTCAATCAGAAAATAAGTTGTAAATGATCGGAGTCTTCATTATCTCATAGCATAGCAATAACCATGAACATAAAATACATACGACAAAGCTCTTAAAAGAGCCAGGACACAAAGGTCCTGTAGAACCAGCTTCCGGAGCCCCGCTGTTCATCCATAACAGCTTTGCGAGCCAAATACTCCTGCTCCTCGCGATCGATGACGTCCTTGCCCGTCCAGAGATCGGCTTCCTCGGGCTTCACGCCCTTGGTGCCGGTGAAAAACTTGTAGCCAAAGAGCAGAATCAGGTAGAGGGGGATGCCTAGGTAGGCAGTGATGAATTTCTTGTAGTTGAAGTTGCCCCACTTAGGGTTGTGGGTGAAGACGTCGTAACTCTTCGTTAGGGCGATGAGGATGCAGAATGCGAGGGCAATGTAAGCGCCCGTCTTACCGAAGGGAGACTTGTAGGATAACTCGTGCTCGGGGACATTCTGGGCCTTGCGGGCATTGATGAAGTGGATGTGCGTGACCAGCAGGGAGATCCAGGCCAGGAGACCGAAGATGGTCACAAGGTCGACGAAGTAGCCGAAGACGGTCTTCGAGTCGCTGGAGACGTTCATGTAGGCCAGGCAGGCAATCATGGCACACAGAATCAGGGCGAAGACTGGGACACCACGCTTGTCGGTCCGCGCTAGGAACTTTGGAGCTTTGCCTTCCCGGGCGAGACCGTAAATGGTTCGGGTCGCGATATACAAATCGGAGTTGGATGCGGAGAAGACGAACATCAGGATGCATGCATTCAGGATGTGGGGAAGAACCGGGATGCCGGCAAGCACCACTGCCACCACGAAGGGGGATGCAGCAGCAGAGCTGGACTGCTTCGTGGCAAAGACAAGCTCGTCTGAGTTGTAGGGGACAAGGGTACCGACGAGCAAGACGCTGGTCACATAGAAGACGACAATTCGATAGAAGGTAAGCTTGATCGCGCGAGGAATGGTTCTGCGGGGGTTCTGAGCCTCGCCGACAGTCACACCGATCAGCTCCGTACCCAGGTACGCGAACGTTGCCGAAACCATAGTGGACCAGAAGGCGAAGAAGCGTCCGGCATCTCCATCAGCGATATATGTATTGAAGGCACCCGGGCTCTTCCAGTAGCGGAATCCTTTGCGGTCGTGATCAGGGCCACCTCCCAGCATCAGAATGAAAGAGAGCAAGATGATACCGAGGATGACTATCACCTTGAAGGACGACAGCCAAAACTCGAATTCACCGAAAAACCTGACACCGAAGTAATTAATGCAGACAATGATCACAAGGAATACTGTAATCCAAACGCCTGCGTTAACTCTTTCTGTCGGTATCCAATATTGTATAACCATCGCGCCAGCTGTTAGTTGATTCGGCGTGAGAATAATATATTTAAACCAGTATCTAGTGGGAACAGCTTTGGTCAGTGACCACAACTCCTAGGGTATAACAGTATCACTTACGTCCATCCCAGAGCAAATCCAAGAGCGGGGTCACAGAATCGAACAGCGTAGCCAGTAAAACCAGAAGACAAGGGCAGCCAGGCGGCCATTTCTCCCAGGCCGCACATGACAGTATAGACGACAAGACCGACAACGGAATAGGAAATTAGGATTGCTGCAGGCTAATCGAAAGTTAGAGAGGAATTTCGCCATGAACATCAAGATGATCGCAACTTACGCCAGCCCTAAAAGCGAATCACGCATTAGCATCCCAAATTCGCGTTCCATAGATTCTGGGAAGGACTTACTTCGCAAGAGCTTCTCCCGTTCCAATAATAAGACCTGTACCGATAGCACCTCCGATAGCTGATTCCTGTTAGCTCTTCGCGCTCATCTAGCCAATGTAAGCATAACAGCGTACCAATCATAGTAATATGACGGGCCTTGAGGTCCCGGTGGAGGTCGACATGGTGCTCTTCCGCGACGATACCCTCCTCTGCTTTGGTGATGTCGCGGGACAACTCTCTATTCATCTCTGGCGAGATGCCATCGTTCTTTTCTCCGAGGAAGCCCATTGTACCGAATGCGCTCGGATGATGGGCAGAAGAAGTCTGCGGGGGCTCAGGAACAAAGCCCGCTTCACTAGCGGCAGGTACTCCCGTTACTTAAACGGAAGACTGTATCTTCTCTCACGTTTACTTAAGCCCTTTGAAAGGAGAAACAAGATCCCGAGGGAAAGGGACTGTATGATAGGATAGGCGAGAAGAAGCCGACGACAGAAGGGAAAGAAAACAGAAAAACAGGCGGGGGAATAGGTTAAATAGTAAGATCGACTACGACGGATCACATCGGGGTGGCCGAGGCTCTGAGGCACACAGGGATTCCAATCCGGACGGCATGAAAAAAAGGAAAATAAGAAAATAAGATAAGCTAAGATTGTGGCTCGATACTAGAAAGTATAATTGATATTACTGGAAGAATAAATATTACCTATTGCATATTGCATTGCCCCATCCGAACGGTGTGCAGGCATTCCCAAAGAGGAGATGATAGACCCAGGTTCAAGTCCCCCGCGTGAAATACTCGTAGAATATGCAGGTCTTGATTGGTCTACCGCCAGTAATTTCCCGCCGTTCTTGGAGGCTCATCCAGCTTTGGATGGAAGAGGTTAGTCTCGCCCGACTGCTCATGAGGAGCTGTTACCTGATTGAGTTATCCATTGGTTCGTTTGCTTTGCCAAGATGGAGTCAAAAGCGGATGGTCTTGGCACCCTTGACACGAGGCGCACACGCCGCCTGACTCGAATTCTCCACATCCCGGGGAAATAAAAGATTAGCCTTTTCTGTTAGTCATGGAATCGCTTGCCCCGTCCGGGGTAGACATTTTGTCCATGTCTACACCGAAGTCTCGACTTCGGGCGTCTATACGATCCCGACTTGAGTTTTTCTGATTTTTTTTTTTCCCTTTTGATGTTTTGGTCTCGATATCAGTACAGACAACTCCCAATGCTTTTGTGGTGGCATCAAGGATCTTAAGTCGTAAGATAACAATTAAAATAGGTAACGTTGAATAAGAGATACTCGGGCAAAGATAGAGCGTATATATTGCATGAGTGTAAGATTCACCTCATCGATACTACCGTAGCTTCTCGATATCTCTGTCTAACCAAGAACTAACACCGCCGCGTGGATAAGCAGTTCTTTCCTTAGCCGAAGCAAAGCGAGCGGGTCGGAAAACAAGCAAGAAGAGGGGCCATTTACCCCCCGTAAGCACCGACCATTGGGGCACCTTCTCCTTGGCTCGCCTTGGCTTTCCGGTCTGTGGCTGGAATGACGCTTTTAGACCATCACTAGGGTTGATGAAAAATCCACCCGAACGAATCGTAGCGATGCCAATAGTCAGTGGCGACCAAGTTTACCGCGGACAAGTCTTCGCATGTTCACTAGACTCGTTAATACTTTTCCATGTATCGGGTATGCACACGGTCCACACAAGTAAACGAGGGAAGAATAAAAAGGTTGGGCCGCAATGGAGGAAGTCCGCTATCAACTTAGTGGCTCGCCAAGAGCTGCTATCTCTGCGTTTATCTCCCAGGTCTTGAACCGCCAATCACGACGGACTGTCGCTTATCTCTGCTTCTAGAATAGTGCGAAAAAAAAAGCCATGTGCGGGATCAAGTGAAGGAACCTTAACCGGGAGGTATTAAACTGAATACGTGATAGTCACCCGGCGCTGGCAATCTTAAAATCAACTCTTCAGAGACGTCCCTCGTCGAAGTTAACGTACTAGTATTCCGGAGCTTTCAATCGAAGGAAGACCCTCAACGTGAATCATGACAGAAAAGAAACCTATCGATAGGACTTCCCATCACCCGAGTGGGGTTAACTGGTTCCTTGATACGTAGTTGAAACTCACCTTCTTAGTGTTTCCCTATAGCCGAATGTGTTAGGTAACAAAAACCCCATTAACCGACAGCTTATCTTCCCCAGACTATGCACTGTCCATGTCTCGGGATGTCGGGGCTTGTCCCTGGTATATGTAACCCAAGAGTATCTTTTCCTGGACCAGGATTTCGCCAAGTTCAAAGGTCAGAGCATATATCATGAGTAGTCCATGACCCCTATCATCTTTAATATCTCTCCGCCCAATGGGAATGCTTTTTAGCAGCGGAAGGAGAGCGGACATGGAAGCTACTATGAACCGGGGATTATGCCAAGAGAGGGGTATCCGACAGGATAAGAAGGTCAACAATTTAGCGAGAATACCCCCATCCTACTAGTACTAGTGAGCGTTTCTTTCGCACACTGGTCAGTTGGTGCGGATGCCATGATTGGACAGAGCGAAGAACGCTTTATTTCCCTTATCGTGGAAGTCTAACCGTCAATTCTACGAACCTTCTTCAGGGATGTACAGCCACTGCTATATAATTAGGCTTTGGCTAGATTAAGATAGAACGTGTTGCCTGACACTGGCACTCCAATAGTGCAGCCAAGAGCAAGGTTAGAGTACTGGGAAGTCTGGAACAACCTGGATCCCGTCAGCTAACGCCCGGGGTAACCCTAATGCTAGCTAAGGGCAACCTTCTAGCGCAAGGAGAAAACCCCTCCCCGAGAGCAAGTCCCTTTATAGCTCTTGGCTGTTTATGTACTAAATAGCTGACGTCAAGCCTCTTTTCGTCCTCGTGACATTGTCCTCCTCATTGCCTGACAGAGGACACAATTTGATACTGTACCTGATCTAGTAATCCACAAAGATAGCTATATTAAGCAACGTAGATAAGGGTGATATCTCCCTTTGTGGCCCACCGCTTGTCTAGCTAAAGCTAGATAAACATATTGAGTTTCTCCGAGAATTGGGCGACTTCGGCGAGACATAACCCTACTTTCTTTAGAGCAGATAGCCATGTGCTGAGATACCGGAAGGCCTTGGCTGGGAGAACTTTGGGTATTTCGGGGATTTATTCGGAACCCTATGAATGCGAGTCCTACAGACTACAGTACTTCCCCGAACCTTGTCATAGTAGTAAATACTGAGCATTTGTCTCGCCCCCCTCCCGCTGCTTTAGCCCGCCGCTTTAACACTTCCAAAGAGGTACCCCGTGCCTACCATAGATATGACTAGCGTTAGTAGCGTAGAACGACTTCAATAGCGCAGGTCTTCCACCAATTGAGAATAACTCAATATTACAATTGTTGCCACAGAGCATTGTGGTTGACAACCCGGCAAGGTGAATAATTGTTGATTAGTATAGTTTCTCTAGCCGCACGGACTATCACGTAATTCAGGACGTATAGGTTAGTCTACGCACTCACCATATGCACAAACACTGTCCTGGCTACTGTGGAAGGCGCTCTATCTTGACGTGTACTTTCCTAAACTGACAAGCTATAACGCAACTGTTCATCGAAAGGAGTATTGAATCGTCGGACTGGAAATTATTATTGCATTGGAATTTAATTTCAAGACAGGTCATTGTCTTGACCTTTTCGACAGGCACTTCTTCGCCATGCTGGCGTATCGCCCATGAGGTGGTGGAATGATAAACAGAGCTTGAGTGATGATTCGTCTCATACCGACCTGACTTCCAAAGCCTATCAGCTGAGAGATACTGATGGTAAATGGAATTATCCCGTTCGAAGCTATGCCCTCGAGACCTAGACTAACCGGGTCTAGGGGTAGGAATACCAAACATATGATTGAACTAGGCCCCATATTGCATCAACCTTATGGAGTGTCACCTTAACACTTTGGTGTGTAAGAGCTCTGGGATATCATTCTAACTACTTTGCGCTGCCTGTCTACGTTAGAAACAGGTGTATTCCAGGTTCAATGGGGTCATCGACACGCCTTCAATGGGCGACTATGATAAGCTACAAGGAAGTACAGCACTGCGCGACTTGCTCGCACAATGTGGGATAAGGTCTACTATGTATGGAGGGACGACTAGTTCAAGAGATGGTGACTAATACCCAAGGTCCAAGGAGACCACCTTCTAGAAAGATGACTGAAAGATATACCTCCTGCAATAATCTTTCCATAATTCTCTTATGGTTTGTAATAATCATATCTATGCTCCCACATATGTTAAAAAGAAACCGGAGTATTTTACCAATATTGTCGAGAGAGACCTTCCTGTTACCCCTCTCAAGCCGATGTTATTCCTATCAACACCCTTAGCTTCAGATGGCTAATATTGTCGGAAATCCACAAGATTTCTTTAGATATACTAGTGGACGATAGATTTGGGATGAAAGGCAGCAGCTTCAGGAGAGGTACCGTGGATTTAATATACTTGAAGTACAGAAAATTACTATAGAATTATTATCTTCTGGGTCCTGTGTTAGCATGGCAAAGATAGGGGAAGGGTTATATAACAAATCTTTCAAGCTCACTATAGGCAACGGGAAGACAGTTATCACTCGAATTCCAAATCTGAATGTCGGGTCAACTTTTTTAGCGACAGCCTCAGAGATTGCTATAATGGACTTTGTGAGTAGCTTTTACTATCGATTATGTTAATTGTTCTTTTTTAGATTTATAGATTAGTGATCTGACATAATTTTCAGTTAAGAATTATACTCCATCTTCCAGTCCCCAAAGTTCTTGGGTGGAATTCTGCAGCAGACTCTACGAACCGTGTAGAAGCTGAGTATATTATTATAGAACATACCCTAGGTAAAAATCTCGCAGACGTCTAGACAGACATGGACCTTGAACGTAGGATTCAGACAATAGAGAATATAGTAACCATCCAACACAAATTATTATCGTTGGAATTTTCCGAGTACTTCTATTCATAATTTAGGGATTGAAGTTTTATATACTTTCTAACTAGAGCAGATATAGTTGCCTTCTCTACAGAAAAGACATACCTCCTAGATCTCACCCTGCAATAGTCGAAGGAGACAACTTGTCGCATAAGCTTAAGTATAATATTGGTAAAATATTTTCTATTGGGCTGATAGTAGACATAGTATTCTAAAGTAAGGGTCGAGGTAATATGGATATTTATCGTAGACTATATACGCCTGTTTTATTATTTTCTTTTGTTAGGTTAAACTGATAATTGTATACAGAGGCTTCTGCGATTAACTATATATAGGCTTTTGCCTTTTGAAAGATAGCTTGGATCCAGAAATATGTAAACCCGTGTTCTTTAAATGATCTGTTATTTGTTTTCTACAGCCAGAATGATCCCGCTGAATATATTTCTTTTCTCTAGAGATATCTATCTGTTGTTCCTTATCTAATTCTACCGGAGTAAGATATTCTAGGGTTGTTCCTATGGTATCCAGACCTTCGCACTTCTAATATTTTTATTGACGATGATAGTAGTTATATTGCTCGCATCATAGATTGGCAGAGCACACGAGCTGGTCCTTTATCTCTAGAGGGCTGTTATCCTGATTTTCTCGATTATAGCAGTGACTTAATACTTGAACTACCTGAAAATTACAAGCAACTGGATAAAAATATGTAAAGGGCTGTTAAAGACAAAGTCACCAACTCGATCCTATTATATCTCTATGAGAATTATATAGTGGAAAGAAATCTAATTTTGAGCAAAGTGTTCCGGTATTTAAATGGCAAGACAATAACAGATCCCATTCGCTTTGTGGGGAATACATAGGATAGAGATATTTTACTACTACGAGAGTCTTTAATAAAGATATAGAAGTCATGGGATAATATTATATAATTAACTAGTTATGTTTACTGAAATATACTTAAAGAAAGTAGGATTTATTAAGTTATACAGTTAAGTGCCCGATCGACTTTTCTTCCGAAGAAATTCGCCAATATTATAAGGATAGTGAAGGCTGGAATAAAGTATAAGACTTCTGGGATACCTTATCGGGAATTCTAAGTAAGGATAGCTGGACCTCACATGCAATGTACGACCAAGCTCTTTCCATCTATTCCCAGATCCAGGCTCAAACAGCCCCTCACTCAAGCTACGATGTATTGCCAAAGAAGTAAGTTAATTCTGTGGGGAGACTGCTCCAGAAACAACTTTGGTTTCCATCGACGAATGAAACTTGTATAGAGCGTACAATGGATTGTCAAAGTATGCTTGTAGTATATCCTCTGCAGAAGCTGTCGAATCCTCCTGCGAGAGATACTATTTTCCCGCGGACCCTGATTCTACATGAGGCGGGTTCAACCACTCACCCGCATGGAAAGGCTCTTCTCCACTCAGATATCATAAACCTACTAAGAGCTTGGGTGGGGGTTGGAGAGGGTAGAGGTATCGAATCTAATGACGATGTGTCCACGGTTAATCTATCAAGCCATGGGGTTGCCTGATAGGAATGCAAGATCACAGACACGCGGTATAACAGGCCAAACTAAGATAGCACCAACAATTCCGCCCACGTCTACACGTCATAAATGATAAAGTTAAGATATAACTAAATAATGGGGATAGAGGGGAGAATGCAATCAATCCACCACCTCTAAACCTTGGAAAGAGCAAAGTGAAGTCATCATGAGTTATGCCAACAGCACAGCTGATTACGCCACGAGAGATCCTTTACCAGGAATCAAAAATCGCTCAGAGCGGGGTACACACCATTACCACAGGAAGATCAGTGACCGGAGATAATAAGCGCAAGCTAAATTCAACACTAAATGTGAGCTGCCTTCCAGAACCAGAGGTCAACCGCCGGGCATATGCAGGATTTCAATAGTTTCTGCAAGTGCTTACCCTAAGGCTGAGCACGGCTGCAGGTGCATATCGCAGGAGCAACGCGTCGGGTAATCATTGGAATGGAATGACGGTTGAGTCGGCCTTGGGCGGGGTGGGCGAACTGTGGCGCCAATCTTTGGGCGAGATGGATGCCCACTTGGATCCGGCTCTACGGTCGAGAGGGGGATGCGTTGAAAGAGGGGTACCACTAAGGTAGTAGGAGAAGTGTTGGTTCTGTGTCAGTTAAGTGTATATTCTCTATTCTATCGTGGTATGTGATGGTTGTATCCGGGTGAGGTGGTTGTTAGGGTTATCCATTTTTAGAACATTTAGTTCGAATGACCCCGAATTTACTAGGAAAATAAACGGCTAATTGATGCTATTTTCGTATCCATTCCACCAATCATACTTGAACAATATGCTGATCCTGCAAGACTAGTGGGTGACCATCTGCAGGTTGTCGTAAAGTCGTCACAGTCGGCGCTTAAGGTTATCGTGATGGGGCCATTGGATTGGGTTCCGTTCCCTTGGAATCCAATCTGATTGCCGCAAGAATTTGCTATGATTAGAACACCCAAACTAGAGCAATTTGGTGTGTTGACTCTCATGACAATAATACCTTCCCCTCTTTTAGTTCATCCCATCTGGCATGGCGAGGAAAGAAAAATATAATAAGATCTTGATGGGTTTCCCCAGGCCTTCCTTCCTCTTCTCTCTTTCACCATCAAACCCTTCAGAGAATAACTTGGGGTTGTCCGTGGTTTGGAACCACGTTAGTGACGTTACTCTCTCTGAGCAATCCTATCCTATACTTCATCTGTTCTTTTGATCAATCATCCACCATGGGTGTGATTCGTCTCCCACGTCCAACGGGTCTTTATGTGCCCACTTCTCCTACTCGCAGTCTTACAACCGATATGATCTCTAGCCCCCTTTCTCCCGACTTTACCTTTGACTCGGAGACTCTCCCTCCTTCAATCCTCCCCGCCCTCGAGTACATCTCCTACAAGCTCGAACAGAAAATGATGCATGCGACGTTGCTAGTGGGTCGTGGAAAGCCATATCCCACCGGCGAACCATCCGACCTCATGGTGATTCCCATCGATGAGCTTGACCAACAAACATGGCGAGCCGTCTACCGTGCCGTGGTCAAAGCCGCCAGCAAGTTCTCCCTGGGTCAGAGCTGGACCGACGCGCTCAATCGCAGTCAATACGAGCGTCAGGCCAACGAGTACCTGGTCCAACAGTCGATCATGCAGAACGAGGTCATTTTCAGCCGAGAAGGCCTCACGTTGCTCAATGTAGACCGAATCTACACATTCAAACGCCGGCTATGCATCCTTTCCAATCAAGGCAAAAATCCCGAAGCGTCCTGCGTCACATCCTGCGTGCAGCTCCTGCATCGCACCATTGGGGATTTTCAGGGCCGCCCGTTCAGTAAAGCATTCTTCCACCGCGTATATGAACAGCTCGACGTGCGGGACGAACTCCTGACCCACATCGCCCAAACTTATAAGAAGCAGTTCGGCCAGGAAGGGATCATCCTGCCACCGCGGGCGCGGGCAGAGCACAGCAGCCGGAACTCCCCGAAGCGCACCGTTCGGGCGCGCACGGAGGCCAATCCGCCGAGATATAGGGCTGCTCCGGCAAAGCGGGGTCCCAAGACCCCACAGTCTGCTTCTGATGTTACCCCGATTACGAGGAACGAGTGGAACATCCTCAATTCCAATCTGCAGCAGACTAAGCCCTCCGTCACCAAATGGACGCCGTCGCCGACTGTTCTCGCCGCTGCTTGATTTAGGGAGTAGACAGCTAGATGTCGACCGACATCACATTCTCAACCCTTACTTTCCTATCCCCAAGTCGAAAGACTACCGGGACGTGCTGCTTCGTTGCGGCTAGAACATTCCGAGATGGTTCGTAACCGTCCATCATCCGTCAAACAGGCCGATCCTAAGTGGATCTGGCCCAAGATATCGGCGAACCGGCCAACTCGGCCTTAGTTACCAACGCCATAACTCAAATTTAGGAAGTATGAACCCTTCCGAGGATATCATACTTTACGTCGTCGACACGCGAAGTAATCCCACGCTCCCCAGAGTGATATCTGGAATCAGTCCATCTCAACATACCACCCCTCCAAAGGATAGAAGAGGGGCGATGGGCGGTACTGCCGAGTGTCAAAACGAAACAACGTGTACATAGGCTTAAAAATCGAATTGACACATTTTGAAGCATTTGTTATCACGAGTTTTGCGTAGTGGAGTAGGGTCACATCGGTAGCCTCCGACTGACGATGCCGAAGAGGGGTGGATTTAGTGGGGCATCGGCAGTCATCGGCCGTCACATTCCACATGAACTCTGGACTTTGTATGGCCTGAGATTGACAAAAAGCAATGCGAGGTTCGTACAGGGAAGTATATTATTCGCCTGTCATATCGCTTTCACAGGTCATTCTGCTTCCACACCGCTGATCCAAGGTCGGAAACCATCGGAAACCCGCGAGAAGCGCAAGGGGTCGAAGTATGGAACTCGGCTACAAACAAGCTTTAATTTGCTCAGATCGACTTCGTCCAGTTCGCTTGGCTCTTTTTTCTTGCTTTCCTGGATCCACCATTGGCTGTCATTATTGATAATAACTTTTACTCTTATCTATCGTCTTTCTTCCTACCCCACATATGGAATAAAGATTCATCCACCACACTCACGCGACAGACACAGAATTTTAAACCCGGGTAGACCGTATATTGGAAGGGGCGGGATATTACAACCGCCTGCGAGAACCAATCTCGTCAATTCAGATTCTTCATCATGCGGGAATCATCCCCTCCCAGCTTCTCGGAGTCCATGTCAGACTCCCAGAGCGTCGATACTAAGAGCAAATGGACGCCGAAATCACTCATTCGACATGCTGAGCGCTCCCATAGTCGCATACCGGGAGTTCGCAAGATCCCTTTTCCTGCTCTTGCTATCATATTATTCATTGCATTCATCAATGTAGCGGTATGGATTGCGGTTGCTGTTGTTCTGGTAAGCTATTCCTGATGTCATAGCGAAGGTCATTAAACTTGGCGCTCTATGTCAGGATATCCGTTAACATGTCTCTCAGCGTTACTATCCGTATGTCGTCCTGCCCAACTAGGAGCCTGATATGTGTGCTATATGAAACCCTTGTCGATACTGACAATGCTATAGGTCTCTGGTCTCCAATGCCGTCCTCGCGTATACCTTAGGGTTGAGGCATGCCTTTGATGCTGATCATATCTCAGTATGTGTTCGGTACTGTATACAGAAACTCATCTAACGTACAATGTTAGGCTATCGATTTGATGACGCGTAGGCTGCTGGCCACGGGCCAGAAGCCCGTAACCGTGGGAACGTTCTTCTCCCTTGGTCACTCAACGTGCGTGCTCTTGTTCCCTTGATTCCATTGACAGGGCTGACAAACTACCAGCATTGTCATCGTCACATCTATCGTTGTGGCTGCCACTGCAGCCGCCGTGTCATCCCGCTTTGACAGCTTCAGTACTGTCGGCGGTATCATTGGCACATCTGTTAGTGCCGCTTTTCTTATCTTGTTAGGCCTCATGAATTTCTACATCCTGTATAAGCTGTACAAGCAGATGCAGAAAGTTTTGGACCTCCCAGAGGGCCAAGAAGATGAAGCCTGGAAGATCGAAGGAGGTGGAGTCCTGTTCAATGTACTGAAACGGATGTTTAAATTGATTGACCGGTAAGCTGCACCGTATTAGAGGTAAATGAATTTTGGCTAAAAGATTTCCAGCCCGTGGAAGATGTACCCGCTTGGTGTTCTTTTCGGTCTTGGATTTGATACATCTTCGGAGATAGCTCTTCTTGGAATTTCCTCTGTTGAAGCTGCGCGAGGCACGGATTTCTGGGTCATCCTGATCTTCCCGATTCTCTTTACAGGTATGTCTAGAATCAATGTAGTTGCTAGTAAACCATCTTACTAACATTCACCTAGCTGGAATGTGCCTCCTTGACACCACCGATGGAGCCCTCATGCTCTCGCTCTATGTTCAGCCCGCTGCTAACTTCCTCCCACCGAAGGAAGACAGTTCCACCGCCGAGACGCCACTTATCGGCGAGGACCACGAAATTCAGCCCTCGCAGAACCACCGTGACCCTATCGCGTTCTTGTACTACTCTATCGTGCTAACTTGCTTGACCGTTGTCGTTGCCATCGTGATCGGTGTCATTCAGCTCCTCACCCTGGTGCTCAACGTCGCCGAGCCCACTGGTAAATTCTGGGATGGCGTGCAAACAGCCGGAGACTACTACGATGCTATTGGTGGTGGTATCTGCGGATTGTTTATCATCATCGGTGGTCTAAGTGTTGTCGTATATAAGCCATGGAGGAGATGGGTTGCCAGAAGACACGGAAAGACCATTGTGACAGACGAAGAGGGAAACCGGGACAATGTCGCGGCACCAAGAACCGAGACTCCTATCCTGGGCGAAGAGCGGCGCGGTGCGTCCGGTACTAGCTACGGTGCTGTCAGTAAGAAAGCTGCGTCTCAGGTTGCGGTGGAGTCGGTGGATGGACCTGCTTGAGTTGATTGAAATGACATGCATTAGACGCATGTTGTTGACATGAACTTAGAATTGGATAATGGCGGACGACATGATTATGAAACTATTTGAAATACGTATGACATGATAGAATAAAAGTTATTTCTTCTTGCACATTGTATGATGCATTGCGAAGTTCACAATATAAATGTAGAATGATCATGGATGCCTTTCCGGTAGACGAAAGTCTGCCTCAGGCAGAAGGAGATTTAATGACATCACAGCCATCCATCCAAAAATCTTCAAGACGAGACACCAAAAACCACTCAGAATTCAAGATATCGTACTATGATATCCACCTACTCATATCTATCAGCGATTAGCTACTGCAGGTTTGCAATTGAGCAGTAACCTCTGTCAGTTGTGGGGTTCGTATCGCATATATACGAGGTTCTAACTCAAAAAACAATGATGTCTGACCCTTAACGACAATTCATCTCAACTTAACCTGCATAATGGGGGACTAATACTTGACTTTTTCTACGTCATATTTATATTGAATCTCTCTCTCTCTCTCTCTCTCTCTGTATATACATATACATCTATTCATACCTTACATACAATGCACTAACATATACACGGAGCGATGGAAATAACACCCCACCATGTCTGATGATTTATCTGACATCTCATCTTTACACGACGGTCACGGACCAAGTTTCTCATCCTGTCCAGCCATCTTCGTGCTGCCTACTCACCTCGGTCTGGAAACACTGCATCAAATAGAAGAGAGTCTCGTCAGTCGAGACGCAAGCCTGACATACGATATTTCCGAGGCGAGATTGATTCTCGGCAAAATCGGACAGAAGAAACGGGCCGCTTTGGAACTAAGATCCCGCGGTGTATGGACAGAGGACCTTGATCTTTCAGCTTCGAAAACCCCAGCTACGAGAAGTGGCATCCATGAACCCACCCCGCGACCTGTGGAAGTCGTCACGGAGGTGGACGTGGCTGATCTCAGTACGGAGACCGAGAGTGAAGAAGACGGCATGCGAAGCAAACACAGCACCGGCAAACATTTAAAACGACCGAGACCAAGGTCCGTATCAACTGATCGATCATCCGTCGCTTCAGGTTCGGGGAAGAGAGCAGATATACTCCGAGTTGTCCGTCTGGAATGGCTAGACCGATGCATTGAATCAAAAGAGCTTGTGCCCCTCGATTCGTTCGTGGTATACGAAGCTCGCAAGGTCGAGCGCCCTGCAGCTAAACCCAACGGTATAGAGGAATTAGGCTCTCAAGCAAGTGATATACTACAAAGGGCAAAGAAAGACACCCTCTTCAAGCCACCCTCGGCACCATCTAAACGGTTCTCTCGCAGAACTCACGAAGCACCATCCAGCCAGCATCGCCCACCAAAACTATATCGACAGACTACATCCGAAAACGAAGAAACGGCCCCCTTACCACCAGCCCCAGACTGGGTCAAGAACCATACCCTATACGCCTGCATGCGCTCTGCGCCTCTCCACCCACCCAACGAAAGATTCATCAATCAATTAGTGAAAATCCGTAAAATCCGAGAGTTAACACTCGACGAGATTGGTGTGCGAGCCTATAGCACTTCTATTGCATCGATAGCCGCCTACCCGTACGAGTTCCGCCGTTCATCTGAGATCCTCACCCTACCGGGCTGCGATACCAAGATAGCCAACCTCTTCGCCGAATACCGGCAAAGCGAAGATGGCACCATCGAAGCCGCGACGGCACTAGACACAGACCCGGTCCTGAAAGTCCTACAAGAGTTCTACAACATCTGGGGCGTAGGCGCCAAAACAGCCCGCGACTTCTACTACTACCGCCAATGGCGAGATCTAGACGACGTAGTCGAACACGGCTGGAACAGCCTCTCTCGCGTGCAGCAGATCGGCGTGAAATACTACGACGAGTTCCTGCAAGGTATCCCCCGCCACGAAGTCGAGGATATCGCCAAGATTATCCATCGGCACGCTAATATCGTCCGTCCAGCTGCGCGGTACGACGGCCGTGGGGTTGAATGTATTGTGGTGGGTGGGTATCGACGTGGGAAGGAGGCCAGCGGTGATGTTGATCTCGTCCTGTCTCACCGTGACGAGTCCGTAACGAAGAATCTGGTCGTCGATATTGTTGGTAGCCTTGAATCAGAAGGCTGGATCACACATACCCTAGCCTTGCATATGACCACATCCAACCGGGATCAACAGACTCTACCTTACAAGGGAGACGATACAGGGAAACATTTCGACAGTCTAGACAAAGCTCTTGTCGTATGGCAAGACCCGAACTTCGATGACGACCCAGACCTCACTCCATCGTCAGATGCAGATGCCGAAGAACAATCTCGCCAGAAACGGAAACGTAACCCTAATCCCCACCGTCGTGTGGACATCATCATATCCCCCTGGCGCACCGTCGGATGTGCCATCCTCGGCTGGTCGGGCGATACTACCTTCGAACGGGACCTACGCCGATACGCGAAGAAATCGCGGGGATGGAAATTCGATTCTAGTGGGGTGAGGGAACGTACCACTGGAGGACAAGTGATTGACCTTGAGGGGGAGGGGAGAACGTGGGAAGAAAGGGAGAGGCTTGTTATGGAGGGTTTGGGAGTTGGTTGGAGGCCTCCTGGGGAGAGGTGTACAAGATAGCTTCTACAAGTTTTGTATAACATAATATGATTTCGAATTCAATATAGTTAAGACAAAAGGCTCATCACGTGCCAGTGCTCTGGCAAATCCCAGGAAGTATAGGCTTCAAGACATATTGTCTTTACAATAAAGAATTATATCGACATTTTTTAACATATGACCTTTATTGCTATTGTTATAGTGGATCTATATAAAGGGCTAGTATGTTTGATTTGAAAGCTTTCCGAAAATCTCACTGCAAGGCCATTGAATGTTGTTTTCCAACATCTCAAACTCTTGGATAATTGAACATATGCAAGGGCCAGGTGACAAGCACTAATAGTGTACTAAGGTAAGACCCTTGTCTTTCTATCATCTCTTAATCGGTCACCCTAGTTGATGATCGACAGCGCCAACAGAAACCAGGCGGGGCTGAGCGAGGCTGACTCCAGACCGCACCTCGACATAGAATAAAGAATATAAGGACGTCAGGTCATAACTAGTCCTGTATAGTATAACCTAACTGTTCCAACCGGATGTCTAAGGAATCTGTAGTTGTACCACACGGCGTCGTTAGACATGCACGATATTGAAGAACCGAGCGATCGAGCCAGCATTGACGATGAAGGTACAAGTTTGTCCAAGTCCAACGAGAAAGCAGAAAAACCGCGAACAGGATATGAATGGAAGAACGGAGCATCCATTTGCCTATGTGCAGCAGCATCGATCCTATTCTTGAATATCCTCCTCACTATCATTGCCGCGTCGCAAGCCCAACAATCCTCCCGATCTTTTGAGGCAGAGACGATCTTTGAGGGGAATTGCACAAAGGCCAAACGCTGGTCCACAGGATTCCATATCCTGATCAATGTGCTTGGCACCATTCTTCTCGGCGCGAGTAATTACTGTATGCAATGTTTGAGTGCGCCCTCGCGTAGGGATGTCGACCGCGTGCATGCCCATGGCAAGTGGTTGGATATCGGGACTCCGAGCGTTACTAATTTGAGGGTTATGAAGTGGGTGCAAATTAGTATCTGGTGTCTACTTGCCCTGACTTCCCTACCCTTTCATGTTCTGTGAGTTAGGGGAGCTGTATCTCTTGATGCCAAGCGCTGATAAAGATGCAGCTACAACGCGGCTGTTTTCTCTGCACTGTCTTCAAATTCCTATGGCGTGGTTGTGGTTTCCCACGACGGTCCTGCTGGATCGATGAATTCGACCACTAGTGCTTGCTATGAGGACCTGGTGGGGAAAGATGTTGTACAGGTTCAGGCGATGTACCAGGACAAAGAACTCGAGTTCTTAAGCAAAGAAGACTGCATCAAGACCTATGGAGCAGCATTTCTATCCAATCGACGGACCCTTCTCCTTGTGACCAACCACAGTTCAATTAGCTCACCAGGTCTATTTGCTGGCGTTGGTAGCCCTCCAACCTCGGTGGAAGATAATCAAAACCCGTTTGATTGGATGTGCGTTGGGCCCGATAGTCGTGACTTATACGGTGACTTCGGCTCATCGCAGTTACAGTGTTTTCAACCTAACCTTCTCAATCATGTCAATACCTGGTCAGTAACTGCCGAGCCTTTCGCCAGAAACGATATTGTCGTCACTGGGACGGACTTTGCATTTACCGGACAGAACTATTCCGAGTTGCTAGATTCATCCTTACCACAGTCCACGCAGAGTGATATCATGAGTCTGGGAGGGTTTCTGAGGCTGGAGGCTTCTTTCATTACCATAAATGAGACCTTGGAATTTATACAGAGCCAGAGCTGGGAGACCCCGTTGTTTGAGTCCCAACTCAATGTGTACATGTCTGACTCTGTCTGTGCGACTGCCAGTCGTGCACTATCATTCTCGCATCCTTATTCGGTAGACTACTGCTTAAGTGAGAAGGTAGAGGAGCATTGTCGAGTCATGTACAGTCCAGCGATTTGTTTACTGATTATCGTGTGCAACGCCGGCAAGGTGATTTGCATCATGTTCACTATTCGCCTCCGCCGCAAGGAACTGTTATTCACCGTTGGCGATGCCATCGCATCTTTCATGAAATACCCCGACCGAACCACACTTGGCAGATCGTGGGTGGACCGAAAGAAGGCTAATTCAGTATTTGCAACGCATCGTCCCGTGAAATCCAGGACCCTGCCTCCGCGGAGACGATGGCATCACGCAGTGGGCTGGCGACGCTGGGCTCTAGTCGTCACCTGGTAGGACACATTTCACCTCCTCTGGTGGGCTATAGGATATTAACACAACGCTTTAAAGGTGCATTGTATGCCTCACATTTGGAGCCGCTGTCACATCGTATGCATTCATCGGTGTCGGAGACTACATACCGAACACCAGTATCTCCACAGTTTGGAGTCTAGGCTTCTCTGAGGCACGTCCGGAGACGATGCTCCGCTACCTGGCCACATACAACCTCCTCGCCATGGCCCTTCTCGCCAATGCCCCACAAGTCATCCTCTCATCCCTCTACTACCTAATTAACAGCATCCTAACCTGCATGCTCGCAAGCGCTGAATACACCAGCTACTCAGTGCGTCGTCGATATCTCCGAGTATCCTGGCCAGAAGGCCAACAACGCTCCACATATTTCCTTAGTCTACCCTATAGATTCAGTATCCCAACCATGGCAATCTCAGCTATACTTCACTGGCTCCTATCGGAGAGCATTTTCTACGTCCGAGTCTATCAATACGACACAGCCGGTACTCTAGATGAAACAAAAACAATATCCACCTGTGGAATGTCACCTATCGCAATGATATTCACCCTTTCACTCGTCGGCTTGGCACTGGTTATCATCTTCGGACTAGCACTCAAACGATTCCCAACTCAAATGCCGCTCGCCGGAAACTGTAGTCTGGCCATCAGCGCTGCCTGTCATCCTCCGTTGGATGACGAGGATTCGGCGCTGAAGCCGTTGATGTGGGGGGAGGTTGTCATATCTGGTGCGTCAGGGAAGCAAGGAGAAGTTATATCTGGGGAAGATGTGAGAGAGGAATCGGCTGAAGGGGGAAGGCCCGAAGAGGAAGCGTTTCGAGATAACCATGTGGAGCTGGAGGAAAGAAGTTTATTGCCGCTTGTGGAGGGTCAGGGGGCGTCTGTATTTCATTGTTGTTTTACGTCCGGGGAAGTTGGAGTACCGCATCCTATGCGGTTATATGTTTGATTAGATATCAATTATGTCTCCTTACTCATTTACAGTTCTTCTATTATGAGAACCGATATATCGTTACACATAATACATGACCTTATATATTAAGTGAATATACCTTCGTCATAAGCGAGGTACTAGACCAAAAACCATGAAAAGAAGGGATAGAACGGGTTTCTGCAATTGAAGAAAGTGTATATCAGGATGATACGTCCAAGCTTCCTTTCAGAATCTCTCATCCTTATGCTATTGGAATCACTAATGCCCGTAAGTCTCTGTATACAGCTGAGTTCTTTTGATCTCAGCCACTGTCCGCAGTTATCAATCTTCAGGATGATAACTGTTTTCCTATACGTCTAAAGGCTATTTTTATTGGTAGTGAACCATCACGAATCTATAAGGGTTATCAAGTAGGCCATTCAGGTATATCTATACTAGTGTTTGAGGAAGGTCTTGGTTTCTTTTTAGTATTACTTAGTTTGGTATCTCATCTGTAGTTTTAGACACTCTTGCATTTCGTCAGACTGGTCGCGTTCCATGGAGACCGAGTAGACAACTTACGATATGGAGTTGGACGTAATTACACAGTTTTACTTACGTGGAAGAACCTTTCGACAGAAGATGGGCAATGCATCATCACCCATGCCTGTTTAACCTATCTAGACATCACAAGTCATCCATGTTCAAGAAAAACGTCAAGTGGTGTAGTCGAAGAAATTGATATCACAAAATTCAAGATTTTCACATTGGCTCATAGAGAAGATAGGAAGGGGGAGCATAGATATTTAAAAACAAAGAGTAGGACCATCGTGTAATATAGCCCAAAAATGAGAGATAAGAAGGAAGATGAATGATAAAGTTAGCAAGAGGTAGATAAGAGAGTGATAAAGGGAGGTCGGTCATCAGACCGCAGCAAATGCAACTAATACATGGATGCAATGAACAGGAATGAAGGCAAAAAAACAAAAATCAGATCGTTATACTAAGGCTCTAGAACTGGTCATTTCACCGTAGCGCCCTCTTCCTCTCGTGGTATCATAAGCATTGACGACTCTCATTTGGGCGCCATCATCAGCCTGACTGAAAGCATAGCCGCGTTGTTTGCGCATGCGCTGAACCTGGCGCACTTTGCGGATTGCCTTCTGGAACTGTTCCATGCGTGGGCGGTAGTCTTGTACATTATACTTCTGTATCTCTTGGACGTGGTGATAATGTTGCGGGTAGTACATCCGCTTGGCGTATTTCCAGGCGTAGTCCCGAAGAAGACAGACACATGGGAGGACGATAGCCATGAGATAGAAGATAGGCGATTTGAAGAGATGGGGAATGGTGCCGTAGTACTCCGTGGAAAAACCGATAGCGGGTGCGGCATAACCATATGCTGGAAGAAACGCTAGCCAGATCACCATTGATCCGGGTATCGCGATGAACGTGTATTTGGTCCAAATATTAGTGATCAGTGCCGCTTTCCCGAGGACCGTGGCGAGGACTGCCGTGTACAGGGCAGATCCCCATACCCAGTGGCCAGCAACCTTGCCGTCTGCTTGCGGAAGGTCCCACAGGAAAATCAACTCCGAGACGAGGTATAGTAGCAAGGAATGATAGAAACCATTTAAGATCCATGACCAGAAACTGTGCCTTTTGAAGAACATTCCCTTCTGTCCAAGTTGGTACAGCTGAGGATACCGATCCAATAATCGAGCAGAGATGAACTGATCACAGATGCCCATTGCGAATGGAGGAAGCACGGTGAAAAAGACGTTGTAGAAGGACAGGGTCCACGACTCGTAGATAACTTCACCGGAAAAAGCATTTTGGAAAGAGTACTACGTCTTTGTCAGTTGCTATCAGACTCATCAGTGGATGGAAGAACATCACTTACCCAGAATTGTGTCATGTAAAGGGCGATATTCTTGTAGAAAGAATACAGAATGACACGACTGATTCTGTGGTAACTCCAAGCCCCATGGACAAGGAGAAGTTTGCGGAGATAACGGAACTGAGCGATAGACACATCTGCGGACCGAGCGGCTTGGAGACCTTCAAGACCACTAATACCAACACCAACATGTGCGGCCTGAATCATGGACACGTCGTTCGCACCGTCACCGATAGCGAGAAGCAAGGATTTGAGGTGACGCTTCACAAGTTTGACTACCAGGGCCTTCTGTAGAGGGGAAACACGGCTGGGAGTTATCAGCATCAGAGCGTCTCATAGGAATAGGCTATGACAACTTACCAGCAGACTACGGCTTTGCACTGGATAGCAAGGTCCAGGAACATTTTTTCCATGTCCTTCTCTAGCGCGAACGTCAGAGAGCGTCCGTCAATAACCAAAGCTAACGGTTCGATTTCACCCGAAGCATGCTGGCTCTGAACAGCCTGCAGCTTCTTGGTTAGATTTTCTCGGGTAGCTTGAGACGACTCCTCGTTAACAATTAGTAGTGTCATGTCCTCCGAGATCAACTTGCAAGACATTCCAATATTGATAGCAGTTTCCTGTCGATCACCTGTCAAAACCCAGACCTTGATTCCCGCAGTCTGTAGCGTATGGATAGTGTCGGGAACTCCATCCTGCAGTCGATCCTCGATAGCGGTAGCTCCAAGAAGGTAAAAGTCTTTCTCAATAAGCTCAGAAGCTTTGTCGAGCTCGTCTGCACGGTTTCCACCAACAGTTGTTGCAGCCTTGTCGTATATCTGGTACCACTGTTGGAATTCTTCCTCGGAAACTTCACGCATGGCCAAACAAAGAGTCCGGAGACCTTCCGAAGCGTATTCTTCCAGGTGCTGTAAAGTCACCTCGACCATGGGATTGTCAGGATTAAGACGCTCAAGGATGACGGTGTCTGCACCTTTGGTGTAGATGCGAATCTTCCCATCTGGACACCTGAAGATCGTTGACATTCGTTTACGCGTCGAATTGAACTCACAGACAGCCAACAGTTCATATTCATACTCATGGCCCCCTACTGTAAAGAGCACGGAGCGAGGTCTCCGATTTGTGAATTGGTAACCCAACGTCGCAGCACCTTCAACGAGAGCGCCCTCATCAGGAGAGGCTGCCTGGTACTTGATTTTGTCGGGTTCCTTTTCAGATCTTTCAGGGATAACGGTGTGGCAAGTAGAGAGAAGTGTTAGAAAATGATGAATCGCGTCTGCCGTCGGATGACCACTTTGTAGGTTCTCTCTGAGCTTCTTAAAGTCATGTACCCCAACCTCCACTCCATCTTCTACAGTGGCTCGTCGATCTTCTGGGATGTCCTCACCATACTGGATGCCACCAATTGTACACTGCTTGAACTCCATCATGTTGCAAGTCAAGGTTCCTGTCTTATCTGAAAAGATGTATTCTATCTGCCCAAGTTCTTCGACTAACGACGACGTTCTACATGTTGCCGGAGTGTCTGTTTTGTCGTAATAGATATCGAGGTCAGAATTGATCAGGAATGCTTGGGCGTATTTGACGATTTCAATTGTCACGAAGAGCGATATTGGGACAAGGTTGGAATAAAGGACCCAATAGGTGAATATATCCAGGAAGAATTGCTTTACTGCGTTCGTACTGCCATAGTCAAGGTAGGTGAGTTTGTCGGCCGCGGTTTGTCGGATAATAAGATCGCCGACAGAGCTGATAACACTGAGAGCGATTAGAATGCTGACCAACATCAAGATCTGAACGTTGACCATGCGTTCCACGGCCGTCCGCTTGATCGGCGTCGCTGTCGCATTTCGCATCAACTTCGTCTCATGACCAGTGAAAACGACAATACCGTGCACCCACGGCGTGTTTCGCAGGGTAGCTCCTCGAAGAAGAAGCTGGTCCGGTGCTAGAGGGAGTTCCTTCTCCCCTCCTCCGGCATGCATCGTCAGGGTAGCTTCATAGGTGTAAAGACTGCTATTCGGTTGCTCTGATCGAACCCGGCCACTCAGTCGGCTAAGATCAGCGGGGCTTACCAAATGTGCAGTCTCCGGAATCGCCTGTTTAATCTTTAGGTTGGTTTCTCCATCCAAGTTGGCGGTTTCGATGTAGCACAAGCCCTCGGGTTCAGAAGAAGCCAACAGAACCAAATCGGCAGGAAAGGGCTGTTCCGACTCAACACGAACGATGTCTCCCACCGCGACGTCGATCCATTTCGTTTCATGAAACGCCGATCCCTTCAGAACTTGAGTCTTCGAGTAATTGAGAGACTTGTCAGACGAGCGTCGCTTATAGTCTTCTACAAGTTCCTTGATAGCAGAGACCAACAACACAATCAGCAACGGACCAATTGTGGTATAACGATTCGTCGGCGACACGTTTGGGATTTGCTGGAGGACGGCGGTGAACAAGAAAAACAAATTGGCGTATTTGGAAAATTGTTCGTATAAGAACTTCGGAATGAAGGTGATGATGTTATACTTCGCCGTGGAGACGTGGTTGTCGACGAACTTATGTACCGCATTGGCCGGGGGATTGTTCAGCACGATCATGCGAGGTCCGAGAGTCGAAGGGTCGACCTTCTTCCGTCCGAAACCAAACTTGAAGTCCGACTTCCTCGACTTTTTCTGACTCGGGGGGATGCCCCCCTCGGTGTGTTCGGTGCTGTCAACTCGTGCTGCCCTTGCACCGGCCTCCGTGAGAGGAAGGTTCATGTCCGAGTATTCCTGTCCCATGCCCAGCATGTGCTTTGCTCTTCCCATTAGCCCGCCTCCCAAGCCCAGTATACTATTCCGCTGATTCGCTTCCTGTACACGATGGTTGGAATGCATATAATCATCATGATCATCCACGTGGTAGTACCCATCATCGTATTCGTCGACGGAGTAGCGCCGGTAGTTGTCCAAGCCCGAGGTTTGAGAATAGGTTCGAGATACATTGGCGGCCCCCATGTAAGGATCGCCTATGTAGGCCCCGGACTGCGGCGGAGGATGCGCGGAGGCTGTCGCATGGGCACCGGAGTGCGGCGGCGCCTGTCCGCCGACAAACTGGTCATAGGAAATCGAAGGTCGCGCCTGGGGGTAATCGGAGTCATCGATATTGTACTGTCGCAACAAATGGTCGTCGTTGACGGGCGGGCCCTGTCCAGGATTATACATAGGGGTCGTATCCTCCAGCTGCAGCAGGTCGTCATCGCGGCCAGCGGCTGGGTGGTGACCGGGAGGCCTACCGCTGGCCATGATGCTCGAGGCGGGTAGACACCGTCAGAGCAACGTTATGCCCCTGGAGCATTGATCGACAGCGAATGGGGGAGGGAAAAGGAGCGAGACGATGCAAGTATGGAACGACTATAGCTGGGGTTTTGGATTGCGCAAGGGAGTGCAAGAGAAAAAAGCAATAATCATGAAACTTGAAGCGAACGGAAACCGAAGGTGACAGAATGGAGAAGGAAATCTGACGACTGCCTGGAAGAAGGTTTATTATTCGTTGGGATGCGGCTTTAACGCTAGTCTTGGGCGGTGTTGTTTTGGATCTCCGTCAGTGGCTGGGGGGTTTTTTCTTTCTTTATTTTTGGGGATCTTCCCTCGATTACTGTACTAGTCAGTAATACTTAGTAGAATAGTATGACATTAGCTCCTGAGTTATTTGGACTGGGTACTCCGTACGGATTATTCCTTCTTTCTTTCAGTTCATTTCTTGATTAGTTCATAAAAATAGGTAGGAACTGGTAACATTAATTAAGTCAATTAATTCGTTCCTGTTTCGCCAATGGGTTTAAAAATAAATCCAAATTGAGCGTCCCTGCGCCTCGACGATGCGCGTCTCGCTCCCCACTCCGCCATCGCAGACTTTACCACTGTTCTTCATAAACGAGAGATGACAGAGATCTCTGGTATGCACCTGTCGGAAATTTTCCACCTAACGTGGCTGGTAACTGCCAACTGAGACAGATTCTCCGTAGTTCCTGAAATACTTGAAACTTGACCAAGTACAACGAGAATCTCGCTTTGTCATGTTTTATACATGATTATAGAGGATTTTTAATGATATGACTGATATCCCGAACAGCCCTTTCAATGTCTGCTAATCCTTCTGGATTGTCTTGTCTTCCGAGTCTTTCTCTACCCTTCCTACTAGACTGGAACCTATACAACCCACTTTAATCTCTAGATACACACACCAATAAGAATTAAGATCTCTCTCCCTAAATACTACTAGTAATAAGTATAGTCCCCAATAATTACCCTA
This sequence comes from Aspergillus novoparasiticus, assembly GCA_009176405.1. Classification (NCBI taxonomy): domain Eukaryota; kingdom Fungi; phylum Ascomycota; class Eurotiomycetes; order Eurotiales; family Aspergillaceae; genus Aspergillus; species Aspergillus novoparasiticus. The sequence continues at coordinate 43,041 of ML733433.1, forward strand.
GTGCATGCTGGTTTGAACCCTCTTGAAGAAAGCTTGTTAGGACAGGAGCTGCAACACTCTTGTAGAGTCTCCCCGATGTAGATGTACCCGGTGATCTGTACGCTATCATTACGAGAACTCCTACAGTTTAAGTGTCACTGTGATGCCTTCACCTCTCTCAGCATCGAGAAATCCCAGTATTAGGAACTGTAGCGACAAACCAGCTCTAGAACGTCTGCAGAACGCATGAGTGCTGCAATGCCGAGTGTTGGGTTGCATGTTTATATTAAATCTGTCACTTTCTCTCCACCGTGGGTCCAATTTTACTTGAAACCAGATGGGGGGATACAGTCCCACTAGTGATTGCTGCCTGGCCACAACTCAAAGTACCCTATCTACTGTCAAGACGTCTGTACTCAAGGAGGCAAAGGATAGGGAGAAAAAAAAGTGAAAAAAGGAGGTCATTGTCCGCGTAGGACGATCTTTGATCATAATTTGAGTAATACCGAGAACACACAAAATAGACTCCGTTACTTGATATCTATAATACAACAAACCTTAAGCGTATTAAGTGCATTGATTACCATTTGAAAATATAAATGAAAGCTATGAAAGGTTCGCATGTCTACCGATCGTTCGTCGCTCTAGACTCCTCCATCAAGCCACCCTTAGCCCGTTTTGCAAGGTCAGCTTGTAGTGCCTTGTCAATGATGCCGTTGATCTCCTTCACTTTCTCAAGTGCAACGGAGGACTTATTCACGAACACCATGGCACTAACCGGGGACCCAGAGAACTTCGAGAGGTAGCACACATCGCCTGCATTATTCAGGCCCATGACCACGTCCGCCTCAGAGGCCTGCTCTTCTTTCCGAGTGGCATCCACAATGACCCGCTTTCCTTCATCAAAGGTATGAAATGTGATCGATAATGGTTTGTGGGTGATATTTAATGCGACTGGGACCCGCTCGTCGACTCCGTAGACGATCACTTGACCGTCCTTGACGACGGCATCTGGCCGACGGAAATGCTGAAGGCCCGCCATAACTCCAATACAGGCCGCATCAATCAGGTTGCCGTCGTAGTCTGTGATGTGCACGTCTGCCCGAACATTCCAACAGCTGACACCCTTCAAAACGCAAAGCGATTCCGTATCAAGGGCATTCGAATGACGGATCACCCTGTCTAAGACGTTGGACACATATGTCTCAAGGTCGCCCTGTCTTTTTGTCCCAGGATATATTAGCTATATATCTCCCGGCATTGTGAGTTGGACATAAACGTACCGGCCATTCTCCCAAGCGGGAGAGCCCATAGCCGTCAGCTCCAGGGCAATAGTAAAGATTCCATCGAATGGACGGTCATCATGGGGTTTCGTAACTTCAGACGAGATGCGGACAATGAGGCTGTAAGCCGAGATTAACATCCATCTCTAAAGATTAAACCTCGAGCACTAAGAACTCACCTGGTCTTGCCAAGCTGGACCTTCACATGCCCGTATTCTTCGCCGAACGACACATTTAAGGGACGGAATTGATCGGCCTGACGGCCATCGAGTCTTACATCCTCACGCAGAGCATTGAGGATGAAGTCGCGCTCGGCAATTGAGAGCGGTGCTTCTTTGTTCATGGTTGTGGAGGCGGACTCGGCCCCAGCGGGGTCAGCAAGACGGACTTTCTATAGAAATTTCCTGCACTCCGCAGCGTCATTGAAGAGCGGGCTAAAGTTGTTCCTAAGGATGTCGATCATCAGAAACCCAATCACATGTAGCGGAGTCCAAAGGCGGTGTGAACTCGCTGATTCAGCTTCCTAACCTGAGGCCGTCGGCCGAGCGCTGCTTCGGCGGTCATTCAACCTTGAACGACAACCATCGGAAATTTCCAAAACCCGGATTCTGTAGCCCACCATGACTACAGGTGAGAAAACCTTGAGATAGAATATCGCGATGGCATTGCGCTAATCCACATATAGCACACAGGCCCACATTCGATCCAGTATGCTTCTACTTCTATCCGGGAATACTTGGTTATAAACTCACGGAGACCAGGCACAAGGGAAAGAGGCCTTGCGCGGCCCCGCATACCACCAGCGACTGCTCCCAGCACATACACACTTGAAGACTCGGTAAGTCGGATCTATACTGTGGGTGTGATTACCTCTAATATGTTCAAGTCAACTCGGCCAGGGTGGTGAAGGCGAAGCTCAACAACGCGATTTGCGCGCCGAATTGCTCCAAGCCGAAGCCGCTCATTTTGCGAAGAAGAGGGGTATCCCCGTGAATGAACCAACTGTTGAGAGCGCAGCACCCAAACACCAAATAGAAGGCGGTCCATCTGGCGGTGATTCAGTTGGGACGGAGGACGAAGATCCAGAAGCGAAACGGCGGCGAATATTAGAGGAGACGCGGGACATAGATGCGGATTCAGATGGGTCAGAGGATGACAGTAGTGAAGAGGAAAGGTTTGTTACTTCGATTCGCAGGCAAGTCAGCTATGCTGACAAGTCTTTAGTGACGATGAAGAAGATGAGGCCGCCGAGTTGATGCGAGAACTGGAAAAGATCAAGAAGGAGAGACAAGAACAGAAGGAGAAAGAAGAGCGTGAACGCGCGGCTGAAGAGGAAGAGAAACGGGAATATGATATTGCCAAAGGAAACCCGCTGCTTAACGCTCAGGACTTTAATTTGAAACGCCGCTGGGATGACGATGTGGTTTTCAAAAACCAGGCCAGGGGAACCGAGGATAAGAGAGGAAAGGAGTTTGTCAACGTAAGCTTGTCCAGCTTGGCCGTGTTGACTTGGCACTAATCACGTATAGGATCTGTTGCGATCGGACTTCCACAAGAGGTTTATGGTAGGTTGTACCTGGTCATGATTTATGTTTCTACTAACACTTACGTGTAGGGCAAGTACGTCAGATAAGTTGCACGAAGCCTACTGCGGTTCATCCAAACCAAACATTGGATGCACCATCGAACGATGATGTCATTGATACAAATACAAAATGGCTCAACATTCCGATGGTTTGGTGAACCGTCTTGATATAGTTGCCTCACGCCGAGTCGATGCCTACACCATACTACCCCCACATAATATCAGTCAGAGTCCTGCTGATCTATCTGTGTGGGAGGCTCCTCTGGCACAAGTGGAATGCGGTGGGCAACGTTTTCACTGAGACTGGAGTGCAATGATCGAAAGTATTCCATTACTGGAGCCACAATCTCATGAGAATCGTCGTATGGTTCTATCAATGTCGCTGGAGTTAACTCATAGTTTGCATTGTTTTCATGGCTTGCCAGATCTCTTTTCTCTGTCCAAATACCGACCATGGTCCATAGCTAGACTACCTTTACAGCTAATGTACACTGAAATTGCAAGCACTATTGCACATCTACATCCAATGAAGAAGTAATTGCGGGTCAGTATTGCTGTACGGAGTATCCTTAGAGCCAAGCCAAGCATGATCTACATGCATCACTCCTCTGTTAAGTAATGATCAACGGATACAATAATGTCGGCAATAATCTCCACCGCCAGACAAGCCGCCTTCATCGCAGATAGCAATTATCTCTATCAGTTATCGCTCCAACATCTATCTACTAACAAAAACATCATCACTGAATAGTTTGCCCTAAGAGAGCAAAGATGGACTCCCAACCAACGTCCAAGGCATTGCATTGTGCGCAACCCATACCACCCCATTGACACAAATAAAACTTTATCATTCATCCACCACCCGCATTTCTGATCAACATACTCCGCAGATCGCATCAACACCAATATCTCCCAATTACTTCAAAGATTCGAGAACATAATGGCAACAGCAACGGTCTGTCTTCTCCTTGCACTATAATGATTATATGAACTGACCTAATAACACACAGGTCGAGAGTACCAGCCATACTTCAACAGCAGTAGAAACATACCAACTTGACGTGGAGTCGACTGCTTTGGTACGTATACGTACATCCATATTTACCTTGTGCAGGCCTTAGTAGCGCTAGTCTCCGTCACTAACCAAATCAATCACAGGTCCGCGCCGCCGAAGATATACTCTCTTTGACCCGTACGATGAAAGAAACCTGGCTCTTTGGAAAGCTCAACACTCTGGGCGAAGACGAATCGGATGTGAAGCGGCGAGAGGAGCTAGAGAGGGACGCAGATGCTATTCAGAAGGCCATTGAGGAAGGTGGTTTGTTGAAACCGACTAAATGATCTTATAGGTGGTCTGTGAGTACTAGTGTTATTCTGGGCCTCGGTTCTGGCGTGGGTTTATAGATATTGCATCATTGGCGTCTGGGAGGGATTTACTATTTCTATTGTACATTATTGCTTGTATTGTAGATACCCATCACTACAATTTTGACCTCATACTAGTTCTTTCTGACTTCTTAGCACAAGAGTTATGTTGCGTTCACTCCGCCAGGGCCATCAACTCACCGGTGGGCTATTGTCGATATCGCTATCGAGACCAAAGCGTCTCTGGACTCCCTCCAATACTCCCAGCCATCTATCAGCAAAGATCTACGAGTTTTCGCTGCATGACCTCCCCTTTCGCTTGCTGGAATTCATGTGTGGCCTTGCTACCGCTGGGTATCAACACTACCGATGAAACTGGCTGTCCAGCACTACCTGGTAGTCTACTTTACTCACAGTCAGGAGCCGGCGGCTAAACCCCATCATCCAGTCCCACAGGCTTCGTCCCCGGAGACCCAAGCGAGCAATATTGCACGTTTCTAAGCATGTTCGTCCAAAGAACTGGGACACCTTCTGTCAGCCGGGAACATATTTGTGATGACTTAGAATAGTCTATTCCTCGAACCAGAGTTACATTGAGACTATATTAGCCAACCTACTCTACTTTGCAAGGCTCTGCTATTATCAAGCCTCAATCCTTTAAGCAGGGTCATGTGAATATGGAAATCTTCCATAATAATATATATACTACCCTCTCTACTTCCCCACAATATCTCATTTGTTCTCCTTTTTATGGCTATGGACCCATAGTCCCACTGTGTTGTATATAGACGGCTTCGGTGGAGTGAAACGCGCTTTATATGGAAACAGACCCTGAGGTATTACATCACTAACTATATTGTCTCATCAAAAGACTAATATTGTCTGATCTAGGGTTCCTGACAAGACATGGGGCCACTCAGAATTCTGTGATAACACAAAGAGCACATTAGCCCAGTGCAATATCAGGCTATACTAGTACAGGGCGTCGGGCAACGGGGCCAAAGCCAAAGTTATATTAGCAGAAGTCTTTTTCGATTTCTAACTCAAATTCTTTGTCTAGCAATCTCTCAAGAAACAAAATTCTTGGTATCACTGGCCTAAGCCCTATCGCAAGAACAAAGGAGGCAGGATTATAAGATCAGGCACGGTGTACAATATAAGAAGGGGACAATCACCTGTCGTTCCAACTGGAATTATTCAATATCTAAGGGATGTCCGGGTCCATTCAGCCCTCTCGTCAGGAAATTTGATCAATCTTGCCGTCATCATTAACAGCCTTGTTAACCATGTTATTCACTCAAAGTCTCTTCTTCGCGTTCGCCTGCTGGCACGCAACACCAGCACTTGCGGCATCTCTTCCTCCATCACAGCAGGGACTCGATTATACGCTCGATCTCAACGTAACCGAAAACGATCTCGCAGCCCGAGACCTCGAGAGACGGAAACAGCTTCCCATCACAATGTGCCCGATCCTGCACATCGGCGACTACCCGTACTGCCCTTACAGCAACGGCGAAGCAGCCATAGATGCATGGCTCCCTAAAATCGCAAAACGGATCAAAGAATTGTCGGATGAAAACACATGCACAAGAATATCCGGCGAGGAAGAGGAATTCAATTGGCGTTTCGAGTCCCATACCGAGGACAGCCGGTGGTGTGATACCAGCGCCAAGCTCGAGACCATTCAAGGCGCCATCAGAAAGACCATGAGAGACAGGGCTTATTGGATATGTGAGCAGGAGTGCTTCCGGATGTCTCACGGTGGTTCCTGGCGTGGATCGCTCCTTGTAGGGCGGAAGGAAACCTGGGATGAAAAGCAATATTGTGGGCCGTCGCTTTACGATCTTAAGTTTGCTACGGGGGACAAATGTATCTCGGGGGGTAAAAAAGATCTTTAGAATGGGGATTGTTGGAGGGGATTGTTGTGTGACATATGTGCTTTCGTAGTTTCGATTCTTCTTCTTTTCTTCCATCCTTTCATATATGAATATGTATGATGGATGCAGTATCTATATTGCAATGTACTCTTGAATACCAGTGTACTTTAAATGTACTCCTTCCCAAGTCCTGCGTTAATTCTTGCTATATGTTGCATAAGCCTTGCCAATTCACATTTTTTAGGTATTTGAAGGTCAAAAACATTCCCTGATTGCAATATCTTTCCCAACAGTCATGTCAACCTCTAGCCAGATGTGACGTATATTTCCATGAGCTATTAAAGCTCCAGAGTTTGTGTTGATAAATCAAATAAACAGTATACATATGTATAAGACACGAGTAGATTATCGTATTCAAATTTCACCAAATCCTGTAGATAACAATTGGCAAAACTCTTACTGCTGCTTTTCATACAATCATTCAGTCTGCTAGAAAGATGTACATAGTTTGTATGTATCGATTGATAGTGATCGCGATAAGATAAGTGAACAGTTGACTGTCAGGCAGAATAAATTGAACACAGCTACACCACCGAATAGTGTATCTCCAGCGATGCTAGGTTTGTAAGGTCCCTACGATATAGCGAACGATTATTTTCCCACAGAAAAACTTCAGTGGCTAGCTTACTAGGTATCCACTAACCCAGGTAATTCTCAGATCAATACAAGATAGTACAATTGAGATATTATTATCAGAAGACCAAGCAAAAACAGCCCGTCTCCCCGGTCGGGAATCCAAACAAATCCATCAAAGACCGCCTTCCAATACAGAGACACACCGCCAATAGAAGTAGGCGGTCAATCTCACGGTACCTTACTCCACCGATAAATGTCCCGATCAGGCAAGCGTGCACCAATTCAGCTCCAACTTATACAAGGTCTCAAGAACTCTATGACCGGCCTCTAAACATAACATTATATTCATACAAACCTAGACCTCCTACGCCTTACCTCGCCGAAGAAAAAAATCCAATCTCCCAGCCAAAACCACCCACCCAAAAAAAGAGCAACCAACCCCTCACCACCCCACCAACCCAAAATGCCACCAACAAACCCCCTCACCCTAATAGTCGCAACGACCCCGGTCCCCACACGCGAGAAAACCCTCCTTGGAATCGGCCTAAACGGTACACTTCCCTGGCCGCGCATAAAAGCCGATATGAGCTTCTTCGCGCGCGTGACAACCCGGCCCCCGCGCCCGGGTACAACAAACGCCATGATCATGGGTCGGAAGACGTACGATTCCGTGCCTAAGAGTCTGCGGCCTCTGGGGAAGAGGATTAATGTTATTGTAACGCGGGATGTGGCGGGTGTGAGTAAACGGGTCGCGGAGGAGTTGAAGGAAAAGAGAGCGAAGATGGCTGCTGCTGCGGCGGCGGCGGCTACTTCTGCTGGGGGGAATAAGGAGGAGGGGCCGATTACGGATGCGATTGTTAGTTCTGGGCTGGAGGCGGCGCTTGAAGATGTGGAGGAGAAGTTCAAGGGGGGGTTGGGCAGTGTTTTTGTGATTGGGGGTGCGGAGATATATGCGACTGCTTTGGGGTTGGGAGGGGATCGGCCGGTTAGGATTGTTATGACGAATGTTGAGAAGAAGGGGGTGGATGGGGAGAAGGCTGTGTTTGAGTGTGATACTTTCTTTCCCATTGACGAGGAGCTGCTCATGGAGAAGGGGTGGAGGAAGGTGAGTGCGGAGGAAGTGACCGAGTGGGTGGGTGAGCCTGTCTCAGGGGAATGGAAAGACGAAGGCGAGGTTAGGATCCAGATGGTCGGTTATGAACGGATCAATTGATGTTGCCGGTACTGTGCGCAGTTTAGCTCTCCTTTTCTTGTATATAACGATAGCGTTCGATTGCTTTGTGCAATGATAATCTATATACGGCGAGTCTTCCCCATATGAAGTTCTATGCTAGGCATCTGCAGTCAAAGAGGCGCTTGCTAATGAAGACATATCAACAAAAAGAAGTCTCGAACCCCGTCAGGTACATAAAACATACAAGCATCCTCCGCTGATATACACTTGATAGTAGAAACAGCGCTAAGAAAAATACAGTTTATAGTAAGATCAGTATATGCGCGTAATGCTCAAGCTCAAAAATATATGCAAAATAAGAAAAGATGCTGCCCATGGCCAGGAATGCGTGTAGGGACCGAAACACAACGCCGGACAATGCTTTGAAGACGTTGGAAATATGTATACGGTTGCATTCTCTTTTACAGCAAGCGGATGCATCTGGCAAAGAGAATCACTCATTCTCCTTCATGAACTTCACGAAGGCCTTCTTATGGACCAGACCCGCGTACTGTCCGTTTTGAAGGACGCACAGGTACCGTAGGCCTAGCTTAGCGAAGCACTGGTAAACAAGGTCTACAGGTGAGTGTATATCAAGAGCGATAGGGGCCTATACATGCATCAGCTTGTGAGGAGATATACGGATTCCTATCCACATACCGGATCAATATAGCGGTTAAAGTCCACTCGAATGGCCTCTTCATCATCACTGTCGGAAACAACCGACATCGTATCTAGCGTCATCAGACACAACGTGTTTTCTTCGTCCTCGAGATTGTCCAGCGCATATTCGAGGTCCGGGGCTGGGATTAACCCAGACAAGACATCGTGGCGTAAGATAGGAAGGCCACTGTCTAACTCGCCTGCCATGAGAAGAGTTTGAAGCTTGGAGCGCAACTCTGTGGCTGGTACGAACGGAGAGTCTGAGATATCAATAATACGACTCTTCCGTACAGGTCTCACTAGGTCTCCGAGCTCTGCATCTGACACGACCTGGATCTTATTATCAAGGAACGGGTACGAATTCATATCAGTCAGGAGATCCTATCCAAGTCAGCATGTAGTCCGGTAGCACAGTACCTTGGGTTTCAGTCGATACTTACATAGATGCTGCGGGGCTCGATCGCATCAGCAGTCCATTTAGCACAAAGAATGGCCAAGGAAAACGGAAGGACATGGGCAAGACTGCCTGTCAGTTCAAAGAGGATGACGGCCAATGTAACTGACAAGCGGGTGACACCACACATGGTAGCCCCTGCGGCGATCATTGCATACACCCCTGGAGTCACACACGATTCCATCCCCGACACAGCTGGGCAGGAGGATCCAAACAAGGGGAACGATGGGTATTTCACCACGAAATATTGTGCCACATGACCAACGATCCGTCCCAAGAGACCACCGACAACCATGGACGGGACGTAGATACCCGCTGGCACTTTAATGCCGAATGTAACTACCGTTAACAGGCTTTTGATAACGAATGCTACAAGGAGGTAGCGGATAATGTCGACAATGCCATCTTCGTTTGGACATAGCGAGGTTGGCGATGAGGATTCATGATCGCAAGGGCTGGCCAGCTCGAACAAAAGTTCGGATACGGCCAATTTAGTATAACGATTCCAAAAGCTGACTAGGCCAGTCACCACCGCGACAAGAACTACCTCCAGCATCGGCCAACGCTTGATAATTGGGATTCGCCGGAATGAGCGAGCCCATAAACTAGATGCCTTGATGAAAAGGGCTCCAAGAGCGCCTCCCAGCACACCCAAAAGAATAAATATCACTAGCTCAAAGATCTCCCAGTCGTTCAAATATCGGACCTCAAACAGGACGATCTTACCCGTTCCATAAGGATTGAGGAATTTCAGAGAGAGTGTTGCAGCTATACAGCAGAAGAATGTTCTGAATAGCGTCTTCGGAGGGAAATAATAGCTAACTTCCTCGAGGCTAAAGAGAACACCACCAATGGGGGCACCAAAAGCTACTGCGACACCACTTGCAGCGCTCGCGCTCAGCACCTCTCTTCTTTTTCCATCGTTGCGATTGTATTTGGCGAACAAGCGACAGCAGATGTTTCCCACGCACGTGGCGATGTGGACATACGGGCCCTCCTTGCCTAAACTTAGGCCAGATGACACACTAAAAATCAAAGCAACGGTCTTGATCACCAGCGTTTTGAAACCCAGATACCCGTGCAAAACAAAACCACTGTTGATGACTTTCACTTCAGCAACCCCACTGCCTGCCGCAGAATAGTAAACCATATCAGGACGTGTGGGAATCGCCGAAAAGGGTGTTCGTGGACTAGTATCGGAGTTTGGGCTGTCAGCAGCTGCATCGGTGTGTCTCGTACCTCGCGACGATGCTGCACCCAAGTTTTCATCCAGTGTAGTTAGAGAGACCGACGAAGGAACGACCGTCTTCGTAAGCAACGTGAGGAAGCAAGAGATGACGGACAAAATAACCACCCAGGCTACGTACATGCCAAAGTCCGTCCACTGGTTGTCCGTGCTTGAGAAGGTTAGCATCTTGGACCATGACCACCATGCAGAGCATACGGGATTGTCCACGCAGCATTCTTGACGGCTACTAAACCATCGCGTGGTACAAAATCCTTCTTTGAGATCAAACACAAAATCTTCGGTTATGTCCACGAAATAAGCGATCGCGGCCGTGATACAGCCGATTAGCGCGACGAGAACCCAGCCCTGAGCACCATCGAACCATGCTAGAAGGCGACCCCGGACATCTTTCCGCGCCCGCAACTGTCGAAGGCGCTCACCGTCCGCAATACTGTCATGTACCCAGTCGGTGGAGGTGAATTGGTCATACCAAGTTCGATCATCCATAAACGAAGAGCTCAGGCCATCTTTGGCCGATGCAGCAAGACTTTCAGGTCGATCCGTATCTATACTTTCCCGCCGGCTGACTCGCAATGCTTGGGAGTGAGCGCGGCTGTGATGGCGTGATCGGCGGAAGCTCCCAGCCAACAAGTTGTGTCGAAAGCTGGTATCGGGTCCGGAGCCAGTTGAAAGATTGGTATATGACCGTCGTACACCTCGTCTGTTTCCCCGATCTTTTCCTAGCAAGCTGGTTGTTTCGCCAATCTCCAACGGTGGCTGTAATGACTGATAACCGGTATGTGCTTCCGAGAGATAGCTATGTTGTCGTCTGACCGCAGACGGGGAGGGGGGAGCCGTTCGGGAGAGAGATCTCTGGCGATCATCTTCGCTCGGAGCTTGACCGCCTTCCTGCGAAACGGAGGTGAAATTGGAGGGTACAGAGCGAGGCATTATTGAAGCGGTAAGTACTTCAGGGTTCGACGTGGTGATCTGATTCCCTGGTTAACACAAGCCACCCGCAAGGCACCCAGAGGAACGGAGTATACCAAAACATAATTTTCGCTATAGAATTCTGGGGAGGTCAACCCTTCTTTTCAATCTCTCTTGACTTAGGTGAGCTGCTCTGGCCGAGGGTGGGAGCGGGCTAACAGCGGTGAAACGTGGAGGGCTTAATTTTCAACAAAAGGTCTCAAACAAAGGGCGATAAAGAGGTGGAACCACAAAGATAGTGAAATCGAAAAGGAATATAGCAAGCAGTCAAGGGGCGGGAGGGCTATTCATAGCAAATGAGCCCTGGATGCAGTGGTGGAAGAAAGGAGAAGAACCATTGTTCTCAAGATAGTTTAAAACAGCGTTCATGGCAGATGACCCGCAGATAAGTAAAAGGAGCCAAAACACGGGACTAAACGCACATCATCTGATAAATCAATATCCCAATTTATTCTTCTGACGCAGTAGGTAGGGTTGTATCCATCCTAAAATATCCGCCACAAATTAACTAGCCTTTAAGAATAAGCAAGCACCCCCGGAAAATTCTTCCTTTTAGTTCAAAGGGGGTGCTGAAAGAGCTGCAGCAATAACAACGTGAACAAGGAGATCCGGAGAATCCCCAGAACACGTGAGGCGCGTGTAACAAAGCGTATGTAAAATAAACTAACTTTATTAAAGCAGCCATTCATGCTCACTGAATCGAATGAAGTCCACATATTTGCTTTTACCCCACCATTCTTCCTCAACATGATCCCTGGAAAAGATCGACACTCTGATGTCAAGCCTTGGAAAGGCGACTCAATCATCGTCACCTGAACAAAGCAGAAGGTTGTTAGTATAATCTCCTAAATATATTTCTCGCTTTTTTGTTTCTTTCATCTCTTGTTGTTCCCACATTATAGGGTGATTGAATATTAACTACTAGTACGGAGTAGTAAACTAGTACTCTTTTATATTATCCCGGCGTGCATTACTCCGTAGACCGCCAATGAGATATGATATCATCGTGCATTTTGTATTTGTCTTCGATTCCATCCACAAGTGCATACCCGGCATGCAATACTAAACATTGCATACATGTTTCGACTATGCAGTTCTCAAACTAGTGCTGATGACCTCTTCTCACAAGGGCTGTGAGTATGATCAATGTATCCGCATTGGGAAAGTGGGACTGAAAATTAATCTGCTATTAGCGCATATGCAAGTATCCTGCTATTCTTGGAGAAGGGACATGATATATGCCTCGTACCTTCTTCCTATCCTGCCTTGCGGGAGTGAGATCTTAGTATTCCATGATCAACCGTCCTTGCCCCGTAACTCGGCCATTCGGCCAACTCGTATGACCGAGATGGGTTTGAGTCCCTTCAAATTCTCAGGGATACCACGGCATATCATTCCCTTATTACCGAGAGTGCATATATAAATGTTGAATACTGCCAACTGGATGGAGTGTTATAACCCCTCATTCCTGATTTCTGACTGTAACATAAGGTTGAATTACAAGTATCGTCCTGCAACTGTTCTTGTTGAAAGTAGAGGACGCAAGAACGCTCACAGGCCGCTCCTTCATTCCCGCGCAGCCTCAAACACCGAGAGCATCTTCACCGATGCCCCTTATCGTCTACATACATGGAGCAAGCTATGACTAGAAGTATTGCGATATCGACTTTCAGCATTCCATATTCACGCTCGGAGAGACTCTTCAGATACCCGTCGTTGCCATCGATAGACCAGGATATGGTGGTAGCACGGCCTACCCGGACCCAAAAGTCAAGAATGAAGAACTCGAAAGACGGGGCACTACGTTCGTCCAGGAACAAGGGAAATACCTTAACTGTTCTACCAGCAGTGTGGAAAGAGTTTGGATCTGGTGCATCCAGTATGGTAGTATTGGCACATTCGATAGGGGGATGATAACCATCGTGGCCGCTGCAGAACTGAAAGAGTATCCACTTGCAGGGCTGGTCGTATCTGGAATTGGGTGCAAGAGCCACATGCATGAGTCGCCGGATTCAAGTCACAGAAATGGAGGGTATAGCCGTGAAAACAGCGGCAGTGACCAAATAGACGAGCAGCAAACGCATATCCGTTTCAGTCCTAAGGTGAAGGATAGACTGATGCTTAACTTTCCGCCCAAAGCAAATGAAGTACTGCTTGTTGACCCAAAAGTCACCTCGTACACAGAGGTCCTTCAAACCCGGTTCCCTTGGGTGAGCTACATGATGTCCGCACGACGTGGCAGAGCTATTGGTGCTCGTATAGCCAGCGGGTTACTATGCCGTTTTTATACGCGGTGGGTGACCAGGACGGCTTTTGGGACTCATCGGAAGAAGGCACCATGCAATTCACCGAATTATTCCGGACAAAAAGTCCCAAAGTTGAGAATGCGGTCATATCTATGGCGCCTCATTGTATGGAGATGAGCCTACAGGGAACGGCGTGGTTGTTACGTTGTCTAGGATTCGCGATCGAATGCACTATGGGTCAAGGTAAGAAAGACTGATGTGCGATTTCTCAAAGCGCTGATTAACCATACTGTACACCGTTTAATAAAACCTGTGGATAAGAGCTTCGCATGTTCCTATAGGTTTAAGGGAGGATGTCGTCTATTTTTAGTAGCAACATCATACTTTACCTGCACAGCGTTCTGGGGTTAGCAGTATGCATCTATAAATGTAATCCCGCACTAGGAAAGACCAATACATTTTAGACAAATGACTAAGTTATATTACTTATATTGCAGTAGCTATAGAATATGGCTTGTAGAAAGAAACTCTATATAAGGAGTTATATCTCCTATTCTCTTGCTATCATCTACGAAATCTATGGCCACCCCACAAACCCCACAAATTCCAATCCAGTAAATAACCTTCAAGTAGAGTCTGGGCCTCTAAATCCGAAGATACTAACTGTACCTCGTAGTTAAGGCCGAGCTGGATTCGGCCTGACTACCTTGAAACGGAAACGTAACCCGCTCTATTCTTCACGTCTCCTCGCTTTCCCATAAAAGCTCTCGTAGCAGTTTTGCGAGCCTGTTTATAGCAGTAAAATACAGTGTCGTTGTTATTTGCAGAAGACAGACGTTGGCAATCGACTAAGCGCTCTGACTCGTATGTAATTGACCTTCCTGAGGATTTGTTTCTGAAAGGCGTTTCTCCTGCACCCAGTAACATGCTTGCGTCGTAAGCATTCCACAGATGCACTTCTCCACAAGATAGTAAACCGTACGTTGAGACAAGCGTATGAGCACCCAGTCTGGCATTGACTTGCTGTGGGGACTAGTGCCAATCCCCACAGTAGAGAGACTCCATCCCCAGGTTCCCCAGATATCCATCAGTCCGAGACTTCAGGAGGCACTACCAACCGGGGCCAACTGTACAGTACCCCAGATGTGTTCATACCAAAATGGTGGCAACCTAGCTGCCGGACCATCCGCTCTTCCCTTATAAGCCCTTACCTGTCACGGGTATAGGCTCTTCAGCTCTCATTCCCTACTCGTCTCTGTTTAGTGTTAAGTTATGCTCTTCAGATAATCACGATTTCTTTCAGAGGCCGACTCAGTGTATGTTCCTTCTTGCCGAAATCATGTCATCGAATAAAAGAACAGAGGATCGAGGGGAGGTCCTATCCATCCCATCCATCCCATCACCAGATAGCAAGGACCTTTCTTCCCTGGAAAAAGAAGATAGCGAGTGTATTGAGAAAGCAGAAATCAGCCCAACACAGTTTGATGATATCTCATCTTCGCTTTCTCCGTCTCATCGTGAATATCTCCTCAAACGACATGGCACCTTGGACCTGGACCCCATGCCGAGTGCGTCAGACGCAGACCCATACAACTGGCCTACGTGGAAGGTACGAAGCCCTCCTGAGTATACAGCTCGAACCAAACCTGATGACTTCTCTTTACCATAGAAATTAACGAACCTCCTGCTTGTCGCCTTTCACGCTTGCATGGCGACCTTTACATCCTCGATCACGCCTGCCTATGAGGACATTAGTATCGATTTAGGAGTATCTCTACAAAGAGCCAGCTATCTTACCTCTCTACAAATTGCTATTCTCGGAGGTGCTCCCCTCTTCTGGAAACCATTGTCCAACCGGTACGGTCGTCGGCCTATATTTCTGCTATCCACCATCCTCAGCCTTGTTTGCAATGTTGGATGTGCGAAGAGCCCGACGTATGCGTCACTGGCCGCATGTAGAGCTTTAACAGCGTTTTTCATCTCTCCGGCAGCAGCAATCGGGAGTGCCGTTGTAGCAGAGACTTTCTTCAAGAAAGAGAGGGCTCGGTATATGGGAATATGGACCTTGATGGTAACTCTGGGTATACCAGTTGGTTAGTCCGTACCTACATATTGCTTTGGTGTTTACCTCCGCTAATTATTATATGCTAGGTGCATTGATCTTCGGCTTTGTTGCAAATCGCGCGGGTTACCGCTGGATCTTCTGGGTTCTTGCCATCACTAACGGCGTGCAATTCGTCCTGTACATCTTCTTTGGACCCGAAACCCGCTATATTGGTGGTAGTACAGACGATTCATCTTCGGGCTTCAAAGCCCAATATCTTTCATTTCGACGCATCGACCCAGCTCCACTGACATTCAAGGAATTCGTTCACCCGTTGACCATGTTCAAGCGCCCGAGCGTCGTAGTACCGGCTGTTGTGTATGCCATGGTTTTCTTATTCGGAAGTGTCATGATCACCGTCGAAGTTCCTCAGCTCCTACAGGAGAAATTTGCTCTCAATACTGAACAACTTGGTCTCCAGTTCATCGGAGTCATAATTGGCACAGTCCTAGGCGAGCAAATCGGGGGCTCTATATCCGATTACTGGATGAATCGCCGAGCACGGCGTATACGAAAGGCACCTGAGCCAGAATTCCGTCTCTGGCTCAGCTACCCCGGCATTATCTTGACCATTGTTGGCGTCATTGTCTTTTTAGTATGTACTCAACAGGCCCCTGAGGGGCATTGGACTGTAAAGCCTATTGTGGGCACTGGAGTGGCTGCCTTTGGTAATCAAGTCGTGACTACTGTCATGGTCACGTATGCCGTCGACAGCCACCCAGACGATCCTGGAAGTGTGGGAGTGTTCATTACTTTCGTTCGGCAGATCTGGGGCTTCATCGGCCCATTTTGGTAAGTTCTCGAAACAAGTGTCGCGCCGATGCATAATTGACACCGTATAGGTTTCCCGATATGTTTGCGAACGTTGGCGTCGCTGCTAGTTCAGGTGTTGCGACCGCCATGATATTCGTCTGTAGCTTGCTACCCACTATTGCGGTGCATGCAATGGGGAGGAAATGGGCTTAATATTGAGCGTGCTCCATTGTCCCAGGTTTATATTTGAGATGGTTGGATAATTTCGATTAGCGTACTTCATTTCTTCAAATTTTATACAAGCAATTCTGATGAACATGGACAACGACGAATAATCCATATGCTTCTGGCGGTAGAGGAAAAGGTAAACTTCCTTTTTCCTCTCTTTGCTGGCACGTAATTTGACCGTATTCCCTTTCGAACACGGCCATTTTAGAGGTTGTGAATCCTTTCTCCCTTGTCAAATCAGGCTGAGGAACCACTAAGTGAAAAAAAGACCCCACTCGAATAAGCGCATGAGCCAAGCTTGTTGGTGGAAAAACCTCGATGTCTAGAAGCGTGTGGATGGCTGGTCCAGAGCCTTCCATACAGATGCTATGCTCTTCATTTGCATTTGTCAAATTCGTCTAAAAAGCAGGGCTGACCAGCATTTTCAAAGTGGGTATCATTAAGGAGTTGGCAGTGGTAGACCGTTTTAGATCTAAGCAATTAATTGTGTTTTTACGAGATCCACTGTTTATCTACCGTAATAAATTTAAATCCCCGACGGCCGCTGAGTGGTCAGAATATATTTGATCTCTACAAAGCCCCTCCATCATTCGGTAGTATAGTATTTAATCTTCCTTCCCCTCTGCCTCTCTTCTCAATATTCTTCTCCACCGACTAGCTACTACGTATACTAGAAAGGTAAACAAGTAAATCACCTGGGCAATCGTGTTTCGCAATGGCAACCGAGGAAGAGGCTTTGTACAAGCCTTATGATCAATTCATCCTCTTTGGGGATTCTATCACCCAGATGTCCAGTGACCCCCACATGGGGTTCGGGCTATTTGCAGCACTGCAGGATGGTAGGTAGTGTTTTATTATTTTCTCCCTTTCGACTACATACAGCTGCTGAAATCTTAAAGCTTACAGCCGTCGCCTGGATGTGATCAACCGTGGGTTTGGGTGCGTTACACTAGATCATTTGATCTGTTCGATGACAGTCCTACTAATCGCATGATCCCTTACAGTGGCTATACCTCTGGCCATGCCATCAAAGTCTTTCCCAAGTTCTTTCCCACACCGGAAAAAGCCACAGTGCGGTTCATGGTACGCCGGCTAATATTATCAAGAACCTCGAAGTAGCCTACGAATATTAACTCGAGAATAGACTATTTTCTTTGGAGCCAACGACGCATGTCTCCCCGGCAGTCCTCAGCACGTCCCATTGGACGTGTATAAAGAGAATCTGACTCGGATCATCCAACATCCTGCAACAGTGGCCCAAAATCCACATCTCCTCCTGCTGACTCCACCCCCTGTAAATGAATACCAACTACAGGGGTTCGACGAGTCCAAGGGGAACGCCCATCCCAGCCGAACCGCCGCCTTTACTAAGGAATATGCGGAGGCAGTCCGCGAAGTCGGCACCTCTCTCGGCGTCCCCGTAGTGGATGTATGGAAGGCGTTTATGTCTGCTGTTGGTTGGAAGGAGGGCGAGCCACTGCCGGGCTCAAGAGATTTGCCAAATCTGGATCAATTTGCGCGATTTTTCACTGATGGTCTGTGCTATTCTTTTCGTTTGTGTCTTGTGTCTGATATAGTATTGACTAACCTCTGGAAAAGGGCTACATTTGACGGCAGATGGATATCGGATACTGTTTGATGCGATTATGGAAACGATTCGGGCGAAGTGGCCGGAGGAAGAACCTACTGCGATGGATATGGTCCATCCCCCATGGCCGGAGGCGCCAAGGTAGAGAGATATGCAGCGGCGGGTGGAGATCCGCACGGATCGATAGTTTACCACGTTCTATAGCGATTGTCACCTAGAATGGAAAGACTAAATTCCTGTAAATTTTGCAGAGTTCCTAGAATGTAGTATAAGCTCAAATAAGTTGACTATTATTGTCTGTCTTTGATGTTAGTGAGGGTGTGCAAGCAAAAGCGGTCTAGAATCGGCTCCAAGTTCAAACTCCGTCGGAGACATAAGAAACTCAGACTAAGCCCGAGATAGAAAGTGACGGCCGTTGCATTGAATTTCATCCCCTCATCTTTTGTCTTTCACCTACCATTCTGCTTCCTTGTCTCTTCATCACCCTTCCTTTCAGCTTACAGCGCTTAATTTTTGTCCTCCACGATCTAACGAACTTGTTTTTCCTGTCTCCTGAAATTTCTTGCATCTTCTTTGAGCAATCTAACCACTCGTGTTTCAAGTCACCCTTAAAAGCGCCGGAGCCTCCGTCCTAGCATCAAACACGCATTTCCTCCTGCAAAGCAGATCATTTCTCTCCTAGGCGTCCCTTACTAGAAAATCTTCAGTCGATCCTACAGCTCCTTCTTTACAATTATCTCAACAATTTTTGCGGCTTCCAACACGAGCTGAGGTGGCCGCTTCTCACCTCATTGGATATTCCTCGACAACCGTTAACTCGGCATTCTTTCCGTCCGAATCAAGACACCCTTTTCGACACTTCATTTCGCTTCAATACTCATCAGCGTTGTTGAGTGAGAACACCCCAAGAACAAGCTTCTATTAGGTTATATGGTTTTGGCAAAGGTTGCAGATATTCATCTTTAGCAAACCGGGTGGACGGCCGTACGGCCGTCTCACAGAGGAGGGTGGAGTCTCGAGGATAAAGTGAGCTACGTATCGCTGGCCGGTTAACGCCGAAAAGTAGCTTGAAGGAGAAACATAAAGCTGTCTGATTCCTGGGGTCTGATTCATTTGTGTCCTGTTTTCCCTGGTTGTTGCTTTGTTTGCCACCCTTATCCAGTCGTTCGGATATGGATGCTCAGTACCCTTTTGCTTCACGTGACGACATTTGGCGCGTCTTTGAAGAGCTGAAGGAGCTCCATGCTACACAGTTCGAGCAGGCGGAGCGAATCGCGAGACTGGAGCGGCGAAGGGATGAGGATGCGAAATTGAAAAGCGTCTGGGGCCCTCTGTCACCATTTCCGACATCCGTTGCAGGCACAATACCCACAGGTGTGTTCACTTGATTTTCGAATTGCTTTCGGATAGGAGCTGATCTCTCATTCCTGTTGCAGAGCCTATCTTCCATTCGCCGGCTGAAGCCTTCAAAGGTTTCGATCAGGGACAGCATCACGGGGTTGGGGGGACCATGGGCATAGAGAGCGAAGAGGAACCAAGACGAGGGACATCCAGAGCGAATAGTGTTCGCTTTGATGAAAGCGCTATCCACGGCTACTATGGACAAGCTAGTCGATCTACCAGCGAGCTCCCACTGCGAACGGGGAGTGGAATGGGAAGCCATCCGCTGACCGAGCGGTCTTTGTCTCACCGATCTGACGGACGACTAAGTTCATCGGGACATTCCCATCACTCGGCGCGTACCAATAGCATGGGGTTGGAAACCACCAGCAGAATGATGGGCTCTTCTGTTGGTGGTTCGCCTCTCATTCCTCCGCCTGGACTTTTTCTCCTTGGTCCTGTACCATGCATCATACGGTGCTGGTTGACGACCAACT
The DNA here is from genome assembly GCA_009176405.1 of Aspergillus novoparasiticus. NCBI lineage: Eukaryota > Fungi > Ascomycota > Eurotiomycetes > Eurotiales > Aspergillaceae > Aspergillus > Aspergillus novoparasiticus. Next base: position 63,110 of record ML733433.1, read on the forward strand.
TCTCCAACGACTCACTTCTGTATGCAGCTGTCTGCTCGGGGTCCTATAAGTCGTCATTGGGCTATCCCATGATTCGAAAGCTGGGTCTCGAGGACTTGGTAACACAGGAGGAAGACCTGCAGTTCATCAAGCTTCCGATGTATCTGCCCGAGGCTAGCATCCACCAATCATCTTCCAGGCCCGGTAGCCCAGTCCCCCAGCTGCCCGCATTGACTGTTCGATTCCTCGTCCGTGACATCGATTCCAATGATCCTTCCATTCAGATTGTCCTTGGCAGTGATATCCTTCGTTCCCATAACGCAGAACTTCTCTTCTCGCAGGACAAGATTATCATGGTGGACGATGAGCGGAATAAGATCTCGATCCCTCTTGTGCGACCCGAAGACGACTCAGCTTTCAAGTTCCTTCGCACGGCATCGGATGCCTCGCGTACTGCGGACACGACTCAATCGCTTCCAGCTATCGCTCAACCAGACACCAATGGCCATTCAGTCGGTGTAATTGGCCCACCTAGGAGTCTGTCTCGACAGTCCAGGTCAGCATCTGCTTCCGCCAGAGATTCAACTGAGGAACCTGAAGAGAGTCGAAAGACGTCTTTGGATAACCAGGAACTGCCAAGGAGTGCCGAATCCACCAGCATGAGCAAGCCTGCTGTAGTTGCGGGGTCTCCGCCGGAGGGCCCGGCGAAGGTGGAGCCAGCCGGGGTTTGGGCTTCGTGGAAACGCGATACCAGATCAGATTCCAATGCTTCCACCGCCGGTAAGACTTCCAGGACTCGCCCCATGAAAGTCCTGCGCCCGACCAAGTCTACCTCTCGAACGTCATCGGCTATGACCGTGCCCACTAGCTCCAGTAACGATGCAGTCCCGATGTCCTCTCAGCCGGCATCGTCGCGAGCATCCCCAGACGAGACTCGGACGGGTCAACCATGGGTATCTAATCCCATTGGCGGCGCCTCTGCGTTTGGGTGGCTCAATTCGTCCCAACCAACCCGAGCTGTGACGAACCCTAAATGAAATAGATTAGGGGTCCAGTCCTGATTCACGGTCTACCTATGTGTGTAACGTAACTGTGTTTGGCGACGTTGAGTTGAGCGTTTGCCGGTGTTGGCCGACTTCACATGTACTATGGAGTAGCCGGTTTATAGCGTAGTAGTAACATCCTGACTGCAGTCACAAATTGACAATCATTCACTCGATACTGAAGCAGTTACTATAAGCTCATCCGTATAACACTCTTCATAATACTAATAGCAACCAACATCTCAGTTCAAAAAGGCCACTGAATCTCTAGTCTACAACCACAAAATCCAACAAAGAAACCAAATCAAGTCCTTCAAGGAAGAATATCTAAATCTTCGAAAAGACCTCCAAAGCCCCCTTGGTCTCCTCCTTCATCTCCTTAACCAACCCACTAACAGTCCTAAACCCACCATGACCCGCATCCCCCAAAACTTCAAACAAAACACTCTCACTACTCGTCACCACCGCCCCAGCATCCCTCAACCTCGCCAAAGCAATCCCCCTCTCCTCACTATTAACACTACTCACCCCATCCACAATAACATAAACCCGGTGGCCCCTCTCCAACAAATCCAGCGTCGTCTGTGTAACACAAATATGCGTCTCAATTCCCACAATAATAGCATCGAGGGGTGTTTCCCCGGCAGTTGTCTTGGGTAACTTAGCCTCGATCTCCGGGGTGATCATAGAGAACAAAGTCTTGTCGACATTGGCTTTCACATTCGGGGACGAGAGATGGGGTTGCAGTTCGGAGACTGTGTCGCCGAGTTTGGACCGGTTTTGGGTTGTCACGTAGGTTGGGATTTGGAGCGTGTTGGCTGCTTTTAGGAGTTTGGTTGTTGTTGGGATTCTTTTTTTTTTCATTTGTTATTATTGTTGGTCTTGGGAATGGTGTTCTTGGGTTCGGGGTTGTGGTTGGGATGTAGGGGTGTGGATATGGGATAATAGAGTCTGGGGAGTTATGGTAAACGTACAGTTTCGAGAATTCATAGATAACAGGTCTGAATTTCTCTTGAATATCGCAGATGCTGGATTGGTAGAATTGTTAGACCTATGGTGGGCTTATTTTGGAGGATTTAATGGACGTACAATAGGGCTGGGTTGCCTATTGCTTTTGTTAGTGTTTATCTAGATATTGGACATGTAGGAGACTCACGGATGCGGGCTGCTCTTGTGATGGTGGCCATTTTGGTTGGTTTTGGTGTGGTAACTTTGCTATAGCGATTGGTACTGGTGAGTTGATTGTGGGATGTTTGAAATGGATTGAATGGCTTGCGGTTAATCTTCAAGAAAGATGACTGCGGAGGAAATCGGGCGGGGAAGTCCGTGAGGAGTATGCGGAGAAGATCATGGGTTTGATGCCTGGTTTATCAGGCATTGAGTGAGGGGCAATGGCTTTTGAGGTTATGTGTGTATTGGATGGGGGATTCACTTTCTCTTGTAGTGGGTCGTATGTTTGTATTGAATTGGTCATTTAGTTTGTTTATTCTGTTGTATCTGAAAGAGAGAGAGAGAGAGAGTGTGTGTGTGTGTGTGTGTGGGGCCTCTCTGAGAATGTGTACATCGATAGCATTTCTAGCAACTTTTATATTCACATGAAATTAACATATGCCGACGCATCTACAAATCGATCACTTGGATCTTTGCCCGTCCGGTAAACCAGCTGTGGTCTCCCTTCAGGGCTGCCTGGCGGATAGCGTAGAGCTCGTCGAGGAACGCAGGAACAAAGCTGCCGGGTCCCCGCACGTACTCTTTCGAAGCGGCGTTCTCCGCTGCGATCTCGTACATCAAAATACCGGACAAGACAGCCAGGAGTCTGTCGGATGGGTGACCGGTAAGGAAGCAGCCGGATACAGTTCCGACGGCACAGCCGGTCTATATCTCATATCAGCATACTGTATTATTGATTATTTCATAGAAGGAGGCAAGCATACCCCAGTGACTTGTCCAAGGAGTTCGTGTCCGTTCTCCACAGCGATGACTCGCTCGCCGTCGCTGAGATAATCAACGGCGCCAGTGAGAAGAACAAGGTTGTCTATGTCCGGGTAGGTTAGTATGGTCTTAATTAGAAAAGGACAGGTGACGCTTACGTTCTCTCCGAGCCAGGTCCCTGGCCAGAAGAGCCTTGGCTTGACCATCTAGGCTGCTTGGGCCGCTATCGACACCACGCTGAGTCACACCGCTGCTTCCAAAGACTTGTCGAATCTCTCCTTCATTGCCTTTGATGAGATCAAAATATCCACCCGCCATGAGCTGTTTGACTGCTCCACGACGGATGTGCGTAGCAGCAGCACCAACGGGGTCATAGACAACGGGGTTACCGCGTTCGTTGTAAGCCTTGATGGCCTTCAGGTAGTTGGGAACGCTCTCGCTAGTCAAGGTACCCATGTTGACGACTAGGCCGCCGTCGAACTGCGCGAGATCCACAGCCTCATCCCCATGCGGGGCCATGATAGGAGAAGCACCCCTATAAGACACTTAATTGGACATGCATAGGTCATACAGACAATCGAGACAACTTACATTGACAGAGCAACATTAGCAACGAAGTTAGCAACAACAAAGTTGATCATGTTGTGCACAAGAGGATGCGCTTGTACGACCTTTTGAACGATCTTTGGCACCTCCTCCTGTAGTGCAGCAACTTCACGGATCTGAGGAGCTGCTGGGGCTCGTACGAACGGCGGGGGAGTGGCAATGCGTTTCACGAATTCAGCTGCTGCGGCCTTCGGGTCGTCCGCGGCTATAATGGCACTGACGATGGCAACTCCATCAAGTTCCTTCCTGGGAGCTCTGGATTGGTACAGGACTCGTTGGACGTTGGAAAGATTGATTCCACCAATTGAGACGGTCCCGACAGAGCGGCCTGTGTCTGAGATAGCATCAAGGATAGCCTGTGTACCGGCTGTTCCGATGATGTGCTTGGTGTTGGTCTTACTAGTATGGGTCAGTATAGCTTTTGGAACAGTAGATTATAGAGTTGCTAGACCGCTTTATAGCAGATAACATACGTTGGGGTTGCAAACATGGTTCCTATTCCGAGGTAGTCTGCGCCGGCATCAATGGCCTTCTGAGCCTCTTCTATCGAGGCAGCAGTGATACCAATGATAGCATCCTTAGGAAGAAGCTGCTTTGCTTGTTCAATAGCTACAAGAAATTAGACCATTAAAAATTAATGGCAGAGGCGTATAGCTCACCCATGTCATCTTGACCGAGATGGACACCCTCAACTCCAGCGGCAAGAGCAACATCCACACGGTCATTGATCAGTAGGGGAACCCCATACTTCTGGGTTATCTGATGCAGCTTCTTAGCTGTCTGTATCTGCTCTCCTGTATCACTTTTCTTGTCCCTATATTGAACTATCGTGACACCTACGCCAAGCGTTAGTGGGGAATTTGCTGGGAGTAGGGAATGACTGACCTCCTTTCAAAGCTTCCTCCACCACCGTGCACAGATCACGGCCCTTGAGGATAGCCGGAGTCGAGTCGGTAACCAGATATAAGGAGAGATTTAACGGCATTTTTTTTTTACTTTTCTGGGTTGCGCTACTTAGTATCTATGGCTGCATTACGGGACTTTCATAAAGTGTCGAGACACCGGTGAGGGGCACGTGGGGTAGGTGGGGACAGGGATAGGGATGCGCATGGAAAATTTTCCATACGGGAAATGGGTGAACACAATACCTTCTACCAGACGATACTCCTTGACCTTCGGCCTGTTTACAATGGTAGTGATACAATCGTGCCGGTCGAAGAACGAGGGTGAAATGACGTTGGAGATGTTTGCATTGATTTACGCAATATTAGTTAGTCATCCTTTCCATAACCTAGAGTCCGTGGATTTTCTATAACCCTAGAATAAATCCAACCCTGTATATATCCAAATTCCTTTGAGTCTGGAGATATTGTAGCACGGATCTTCGGGTAGTACATTGGTACTGTTTGGATCACAGCCAGTTAACACCTATACAGAGTATATGTACAGCCCTAGATGGGCAAAATCAACCCTCTCCAACCACAAATCAACACACAACGAATGATTGACATGGCAGAATTGTACTCCGTAAACCATAATACCCCATTTACTGTTACGAAATCCAAGTATAGAGTTTCCATAATGTTTAGGTTATGCCTTGTCCTGGTGGTGGATTAAGCGTGGCCTACAAATATACCGAGTACAACTAACCGACATATCTACATGCACGTATCCAGAGAAAGTATGACCATCCAGCTACTGTTTGATACTATCTCTGCATAATTAGCTGCATGAATGGCGCCTAAGACAGACGACTCGCGAGGTTCAGCCCCTGCATAGCCCTGAAACCAGTACTTTAGCGATCATCGCCCTAACCACATTTACGGTAGTCACCCCGAACCCTACGCGAGGGGTGTGAAGTATCCCGTCTGTTCTTTGAAGTTGGGGCATTCTACCGGTCATTCTTCGTTGAAATTTGCGTGACTGAAGGATCAAAGGATCGGCAGTATTCAAGGACGCGATGGTGTGTTTCATAGTGGTGCAGCACTCGTGGTTCATGGTAGCTTGAAGCGCATCCTTAGGCCTATAGTATGTACTTCGTACAACACAAGGGGTTGTACAGTGTACAGGAGTAAAATCGGCTGTATCTTGCACTAATATTCGCTCAATTGTGTAATAAAAGGTAAACAATAGATGTGAAGCAAGGACAACTGAGGGAGGAATGTTTGTCAGTGCAGGCAGTATGATATTAATAATCAACTGACAAAAGGAATGTTAAATCCGACATAAACCCGAAACGCCATTGTTGAAAACTGCTTTGTGCACGTGCACTCGGAGCCGACCTGATCCGGAAATCAGCCGGCCTGCTGACTCAGAGTGGATTTTTTTCTCTTTTTATTTTTTTCTGCCCGGCTTGGCGGTGGAGCAGTCGAATTGTCCCTTCTATTTGGCAACAATTTCTTTCTTTTTCCTTCCTCTTTTTCTCTTTCTTTCCCATCCTAACTTGCTCTTCTTTTCATCGTCAAGTCATCAGTTCTTGACATTGTCACGTCTTCCAAAGTCCCCCGGAAAGCTGTTAAACACGGCTTACGGTTGTTACCGCGCATTTTGATTCATCAAAGCCACTGGTTAGTACTACGGTCATCTCGTCGTCAGCCACCAGTCATCGAAAGTGTCCAGATTCTGACCTTCGTCTTTTGCTGCTGCCTTGCAGAAGAACCACCCAGTTGGTTTCTCTCTCTTCCCGTTGGAGAAATCCACTAAAACAGAGTCGATCGAGAACTTGTCTATGTATTCGTCCTGTGTCAGATATTTCGAACACCACCTGCCGCTCAAGCTGCAAACGTTTCGCCCCGCGTCGAAACCTTGTAGTATACATTCTAAGTCCTGTGGCTGAAAGCTTTGGGCTGCCATATTCGCTGTACTAATCGTTCCGTTAAGACGATCTTAACCGCCACCATTCCTCCAAAATCAGGAACTCACTACGCATGTCTTGTACTTTCAAGACATCCCTAGTTCGGAATCCCTCCCGCTTCGTTTTCAGACACCTCAAGTAAACAAAGATCTCCATCTTTATCCACCATGGCTACCGTCAACATTCGTCGGGATGTTACCGATCCTTTCTATCGCTACAAGATGGAGCGCCTGCAGTCCAAGATCGAGGGCAAGGGCAATGGAATCAAGACTGTCGTTGTCAATCTAAACTCAGTCGCTCAGTCCCTTGCCCGTCCTCCAGCATACGTGATCAAGTACTTTGGTTTCGAGCTTGGCGCTCAGGCCAACGCCAAGCCGACCGATGAGCGCTGGATCATTAACGGCGCCCACGATGCTGCCAAGCTACAGGATTATCTTGACGGATTCATTTCGAAATTCGTTCTTTGCAAGAAGTGCAAGAACCCTGAAACCGACGTCATCATCAAGGATGACAAGATCATCCTGGATTGCAAAGCCTGCGGACAGCGTTCCGATGTTGATTCCCGTCTGAAACTGAGCACTTTCATCCTCCGCAACGAAACCAGTGGAAAAGGAGGGAAAAAGAACAAGGCTGACAAGAAGACCCGTCGTGAACAGCGGAACAAGAAGAATGATTCAGCGAATGGAGAGAACGGCAGCCCAGGAGACAGCAACTCTGACAATGGCGACGCTGAGAATGGCGATGTGGCCCTGGAAGCTGGCAGTGACGATGAACTTACTCGTCGTATCAAGACTGAGGCCGAGACCATTGCAGCTGAGGAGGCGGATGAAGTTCAATGGTCCGTCGACGTCTCTGAGGAGGCCGTCCGCGCTCGTGCCAAGGAACTTCCCGATGACCTGAAGCGTTCCCTTGTCATCGAGGATGCGGACGGAGATTGTGCCGATGGCCCTTCTGCCTATGACGAGCTCGGTAGCTGGGTACAGGACAAAGCTAAAGAAAAGGGTGGTGTCGCTAAACTCAGCGATGTAGATATCTACGTGAAGGCCAAGGAATACGGTATCGAGTCGAAGCACAAGACTCTGGCAGTTCTTGCCCAAACCATGTTCGACAATGATATTGCTAAGCAGATCCCTGACCGCGCTGCTCTGCTCAAGAAGATGATTACCTCGGAGCGCCATGAGAAGGCTTTCCTGGGTGGTATCGAACGCTTCGTTGGCAAGGATCGCCCCGACTTGATCGGCCAAATCCCCGCTATCCTTCTTCGCCTCTTTGAGGAGGATATCATTGCTGAGGAGACCCTCAAGGCATGGGGCTCTAAGGCTAGCAAGAAGTATGTCGATATCGCCACTAGCAAGAAAGTCCGCAAGGCTGCTGCGCCTTTCCTCGAATGGCTTGAGAATGCCGAGTCGGAGAGCGAAGAAGAGAGTGACGACGAATAGATAGCTTATCTATTCATTGTCCTTTATGGAAACTACTTTCGGGATGTTTTTGTTTGGCTTTTATTCCTCGTCCCAACTAATTTCCACTCGTTTTACTTCTGTTGTCAGTCGGCATGACTACTTGTGATATTTCTGGTTTGAGAATAATCAGAGAAAACAAACAAAAAAAATACTTGAGATTAGTGCTTCCCAATTGAATCTCTTCGCGTATGATTCCATACATCGTAAACCTGCCCTGAATTTCAAATACACTACTTTTACAGACTTTAGAGCCCCCTTGTACGCTTTTGGGGTGTTCCAATGTTAAACCTACCCTTGTTCAATATTAGCAGCCTTATGTATTGCTCACAAAGAGGAACCTATCCTGTGGTTTGGTAGGGCTACTTACACTGAAGTAATTTCATACCACCGTCAGGTATAAGGCATTAGTCTCGACTCTCCATTTGGCACAACCAGAGTTCTTACCCTATACCTTAACAACCTACGAAGAAGATGCTCTAAATGTACTAACAACATAATCATTCGATCGTTATATCTTGGAAGATATGTTCTCCTAATCTAGTAATTCATGCTTAAGCCCCTTCATAATCCAAGCCTTCATGGACACTCAAAACACCAACTTCGCAAACTTCAGTTTATTTCCAGGTGATGACCACATCTGCAAGGGGTCTTCATTGATTTCACTTATCAATGAAGCACTGTGTGTCTTCCTTTGAGGTGTGAGATTTCGCAGTAGTGCCTTTTGCTGCTCAAAGACGAACCATGTCAGGTCAACGTTCCAGGTTTCCATTGCCTCAATAGCATTGTTAACAGAGTCGATATCCGGGCCGAGAGAAGACGGGATTTTCTGTTTTGAAGATGAACAGGAAGAATAATAATCTGGGCCCGCAAACCGAGCTATCCACGCCGCAAGGAATTCGCAGATCTGGTCACCCATAGACAAAGGTAGACGAACGTGTGTGAGGAGAGTCATGAATAGGGAGAGGAGAGCTCGCCAGAGACTATGGTGAGGTGTGAATGCGCGTGCGCCTGAGGGCCCCCCTGCTGTATTGAGAGATAGTGATTGTGAGAGACCCAGTGATAAGGAAAGAAGTATATCGGTGTTCTTCTCGGCGGTTTGGCTCTTGGCTCGCCGTTGGATGGCCTTTTCGGCGTCTTGTCGCACGGTTTCCCATACGCGACGGTAGAGACGTTCCCATCTGGGGAATTCGGTTTCGATTCTGGTGGCCATGAAGTCACCGGTGCTCTTGCACATGCTTTCTATGGCTTGGCAAGCTGTTGTGGTTACGTAGATTTCTTCTTTGAAGTTGAATTCGTCGTCTGGTCGGTTCCTGGGTCCGTTTGTTGAGTCTTCTCTTGTCATGAGGGCTGTCGATGAGGAGCTGCTGTTGAGGGATGAGGGAAGGCTGATCCTTGCGGCTACTGATGGCCACACTTCGTTGATGATGGGCAAGAAGCTGTTTTCGTGTTCTGAGAGGATTGGCGATACCTGGATTAGGATAGAGAGCAAGGACCGGCGAAGGTAAGGTGATGGGGAAGAAAGATGTGAAGGAATCGACTTGATGATATGGAGCAACAGGTTATGTGGTTTGCTCAAGGGCTTTTCTTGGTCTTCGGGCTCGCGTGGTGCGGGTAGTGGTTCATCTGATTCTTCTATTCCCTTGTTCAGAAGCGTCTCGATATCCTCCTCTGGCTCGGCGGGTTTATCAGGCTTTGTGGTCCACGGCCGTTTTGGGTGGGAGACGTGCTCGTCAGCTTCAGGAAAGTCGTCCAGATGCTTGGCACGTTTCGCTTTCCGGTTTACTAGATTCTCGGCAAGAGTAGAGATCTGTAACCTCTTGTACTGTTTCTTGCGATGTCCCGCACGTTCGCTATCCGTTCCATCGCCTATTGCTAGGAATGACGGACTCTTAGTCCCTTCCTCAACAATGGCGGCCAAGGTTTTGAACATCATCTCAACGAGTTTTGGATACCCATGATACATATCCAATATCCCAAAGATTGAATCGACCAGATCGTCAAGATATGGAATTAATCGCGCGCCGCATAGTTTGACCATCATGAACAACACTTGGGGCGGATACGGTGAGACATCGAACGTGTTTAGCTTCAACGCCACCGAATTCACAAGGTAGTCGACGTTTTCGATAATCATCGCGCTCGTACTCTCATAATTACAGGCTTCCGTTAGTATATTTAGACAGACCATAGCATGCCTCTGAAGGTTCGGGTTGGACGATGATAAGAGTTGGAGAACGGGATATAATGCGTCCATCAATTCTGGTCGAAATGCTTCATGAAGCTGTTGGGCCTGAAGTGCGACTACCTCTAGGGCGAGAGCCGAAATCCGCCAGTCTTTTGATTCGTCAGGCAATGGCTCGCTTAGTATAGGGAGTGAGATGTAATATAGTTCTTCGATCATGTTAGGTCTCATAGAGAACAGGGATGACGGTTCGATAAAGTCAGATGAAATGAATTCATCAAGACTAGTGAGCTGGGCACCGCCTTTAAGGCATTCCAACGCCAACCAAAAAGGCGCAACCATGGAATTTCCTGTCTCGTGATGAACCCGGTTAATGATTAGGCGTGTGATATCACTTCCAGATTCGGACCTGTTAAGCCTGAGAATCATGGATTGAAGGTCTTTGAGGGTTTGTTGCTGACTGCGATGTTCCAGAAAAACTGGTGGGAAAGATCTTGACTGATTTCCATGGTGAAGCACTTCTAATGTTTGACTGCCTGATGTTTCAAGGTTCAGAGGCTGAAGGGCATTGTTTGAATGATTGATAGCTGCAGAAACGCTGTCACATAATCCTGATGCAAGTCCATTAGTGAGTATGTCGGACCCAGATTGGATCTGGGACAATATCTGAAAGGCAGTAGATATCTGTTTAAGTGCCCACTGCTTTGATGTTTCATCATTGCTTTGCATGGTTCTTGGGAAAGATGTGATCCAAGCATGCAGAGAGTTCTTGAGGGAATCCAGTACCTCAGCATAAGCGGTGGCAAGATGCACAAGGATAGTGTATGCATTGTTGGGCGATTCGTCATCTCCAGTTTCAGATAGCACGACCATAGTCTCAACCACTAGGGGAAGCGACTCTTGCAGCGTGTTTCGGCAATCCTCCACGACCACTGAGCATAGTTCTAATAGCGAAGCTTGTACTTCAGGCCGATCATGTCGCCTAACTTGAATAACATTTGCAAGCGCAAGCTTAATTTGCGTAGTTGTGGCCTTCAGCCAGGATTCATCAAGCACAAGACCATCACCACTATTCTGAGACTGGGCGGGCTTCTCTGGTGCAACACTCGCTACTTTATCGTTAAGGACAACTTTAAGCATGTGTGTAAGGGCCTTAATGCAAGCAGAAAGCAGCTTGTAAGAGCGTCGTACTTGAGTTGTAGGCTTGATGACTTTAGTCAGCGTCGAGACCGTCCGTGGCATTATGCTAGCCAGGACTACCCGATCAGTGATTCGATAATATAGGGCTTGAAGAGCTTTTGCGGCAGAAACGCAAAGGTCATCTGATGTACTGTCTGAGATCCCTTCAAGCAAGACATACACAGTCTGGTCAACAACAGTCGCTGTGCCGATTTCGTTATAGATCGTCTTTTGCGCTACAGGCCCCTCCATGACATCAAAGATGGCTGAAAGGCAGTCAAAACCAGCGATAGACAGTTCCGCTGGTTTGGATTGTGTTTTCTGGGTACTATTGGCTTTACTTGGAGGGCCTCCAATAATCAACGTGAGCAGTATCATGAGCTGCTTGCCCATTTGCGGGGATAGGCGTTGTCGCCATCCGTCAGCAACCAATATTCGCAAGCAGTCGACAGCCAATTCCAAGCAATTAGCAGAGATTCTCTGGGTCTCATTGAATATGTGAGACAGTGGAAAGAATGCATATTCCGCTAGCTTTTCGTCCAATGAATCTTTACTTGAGAGTTCCTTTAGGACACTCTGTACTGGCTTGAGAGCTCGGAAAACATCATTTGGGGATGACTGATGGCCACGGTATCTAAGACCGACCGAGCTGAGCTCAACACAAGGTTCCCGAAGCTTTGAAATGCATTAGCCAAGTCACTGTACGGTTTGGGTATGGGACTTGTCTGTACTTTTTTAAAGGCTTCTTGCCGTGAGTACTCCATTATGTCTGGTATGGCCCTATCCAATTAGATCAGGAGTGTAGCTCTACAGACTTGCCATCCGGCTTGCTACCAGTTTATGAAACTTATATCTGCTGAGATATCAAATATCGAAGTACAAGAGCCAAACAGCGCAAGATAGAACGTCACAGGCTATGATTGTTCTCCGCCCCACATTTTATGCTGGCAAAAATCTATAAGGCGGTGTGAGAGGTCTACGTGACGATCGTGCGTGGCTTTTAGTCACAATACCGTGGCTTTTTCACCTGGCGCAGCTGCGAAGCCTACGAATATACCTACTTTGTATTAGCGTTAAGAATGATACATTGATTCGCTCACATTAGATGCATAGTGGTAACGTTCTCCACTGAGTAGTCAGTCGTTACGAACTCAAGTCTGACGTGAATGTCAAGGTCAAGAGCGTTGTAATAATATGTCAAGCGTGTTGCCACTCGGCCAAAATACCTTAGGCATTTGGTCGTGCCTCCAACCATATAATCTGGTCAACATAATATTCTGCTTGGGAGTGTCAGATTCAACGACATAGAGCTGACATAGAGCAAACGAAACAGATGCAGGCACGTGGAAAGGGTTCTTGTCCATAATTCGTCATGTATCACCATTCCAGAAGAAGCTTAAGCTGGGCTTTACACGTCCAGGTATCTCGATGTGCAAAAAGAACACAGCAAAAGCGCATAGTAAAAGCTCGGGACAGACCATTGATGCAAGCCTAAGCAGCTAGATAACATATGAGTGGCAACAAATCGAACGTGAAAGGCGCCGTGAGCAAGTCAAATCAGTGCGATGAATCTGCCTGAGCGCAATGTTCAATACAATGAGCACGGTCACCAGCTTGTTCCTCCACATAAGGATTTCGGAAGGGGTCGAAAATGATTACTTGGGAAGCAGCAATGAGATTCAACCCAGAAGTTCCGCCGTTTCTCTTCAAAGTTCTCTGCTGAGTGGACCATGCCAGCCGTCATGCGTCCAAAGGTACCAAAGAGAACAGAAACCAGCAGTAAGGCCAGCACAGCACACTTCAACACGATATAGATCAGCTGTATAATTGGGTCCAACGTCTCATCTAATAGACTTTCTCGTCGATAACGGCTCATTCTCCTTCTTAGATTGGACAGGCCTATGAGGTAGTGCCCTGGTCGCAGAAAGTATGTTGTTAGATGTTACGTGAGACACGAAATCGTATCCCGGGTGCTCGGGGAGCATGGTCCACACTTCTAGTGGAACTGTCATGAGAAGAACGGTAGAGCGGCTTTTGAATGATGCCTCGACCTTTATGTCCACGCTGAGCACATCTTGAGGCATATCGCGTGCAAGCCAAGCTTCCCAAGCCTGCAGATCTCGTTCATTGGGATTGTCCCTCACCTTAATGGACAATAGGACGCGTTCAGAGTAGAGAGACTGGCGGCTTGGGCGGGAATCACTGGTGCTCAACGGTTTTAAAGTAATACTAGGGTGATCCCGTCTGGGAATATGCACGGGGCACGCTCCAACCTGGTTCTGCGGCGCATTTCTGAATAGGCGTGCAAAAAGAGAAGCGACAGTGATAGGTGCTAGCTCATTGTCTTTAAGGGTATCTATAATAGCCCGTGTTAAACAAAAGTCTAAGCTTGCAGAGCTTGTCTGCTCCCAGCCACACGCGCCTATAGCTTCCGGGCCGTCCCAAAGGGCAACAGATCCTGCCGAGCAACAATCAAATATGTAGAGCGAATCCCCTTCTAGATTCTCACAGGGGTAAAGAAGATTCTTTATATTGACCTGTGGGCCGATAAGGGCGCCATTGGCGTTCGCTCGTCCCCTATACAACAACTGTTAGTCTGAATCTCGTTTGATCGTTGGTGCGGAAATAAGACTCACCCAATCACCCAAGAAAGGTCTGCTGGCCCTGCACTGGCAGCATGGCCAGAGTAAATATAGATTCGTAATGTGTTCCTTCTCACCCGGGGAGAGGTCCAGTTTGGAAGCTTTTGACCGAGTGCGAGGTGCGGATTATGGGTGGGGATAATGAATCCCTCACAGTTATAGTTATAATCTCGGCGGAGGAGTTCCAGTAGTTCGTTCTCTAGACCAACCACACCCATTTCATCATTCTCCCAGTGCAGTGCAAGAACGTCGACACTCTCATAGTTATCACCGGAAGCAAGGGTATTGTTGACTGCCGCCTGTAGGTTTGAGGCCAGATCTTGCAAACTATGCCAGCTTTGTTGCTGGAGTTGTTGTCTGGTCACCTGGGACCGTACAGGCCTGAGCCCGCTCATGGCTCGAAATAAGGGGAGAGTTTGCAAGATTCAGGTAGCTGGTATTGTTAAGACACGCTTTCGAGGAAAAGGTTCTCGGAATCAAAACCGCTGTGAGCTATGTAGGGGGGTGCCAAATGCAAAGAGGAAACGAGTGATCAAATATGAGAATGAAAATCTCTGTTGCCAATAGGGATGAGAGGTCAGGAAAGGAATTTGAAGAATCAAAGTCGAAAGATAGAGAGGACAGGCAGAGACAAGAGTGAGAGAATGGTGACACATTCACTCTGAGAAAAATTAGTATTTCCAGGGGCATAGTATGTCACTATTAACTAATCTTGTAGAACTGTACAGTCTACTCACTGTAGTATTTTGTCGTGATATAACGAGCAGGCTTAAGTAATTACTATTAGATATGTTCTTTTATAAGTGACCAAGGTAAAATGGTAGTAACTTAGGAATACTATACTACTTCCAGTAAGATAAATCAGAGACGTTAGGGGATTTTCCGCCCCCAGGTTACAGGTTTCAATCTCTTGGTGGATCGAGGGCTCTGATTGATACTTCTAACTTACCCGATACCGCTAATGCCTCTATATAGGTAACTTGAGCTTACTCAGGCTTGTCCCTAGTTTTTTTCAAGGGAGATCCATCGCAAGTCACCGGACAAATCAGATTGCTCGGTGTTCACCAACAAGGCATATAGAAAAGTCAGAGAAGTCCCAAACTTCCGATTTTTGTTAATGTTAGCTCGATTCGCATCGTGGGTCTAATATCAGCATCATCAAGAGGAACAGTGTGGTGGATATCGAGCTCGCGTAGGGCTTGGAATAGTATCACATAGACCTCCCCCCTAGTCTAGATAGTAAAGGGGGGCAAGCATCACTAGTGAACTTTAGTGGCGCTTAGCCTCATAGTACACATGCTTGTCATCCCCACTTGATTTGGGGCATATAGTCGGGGTTCTTCATCGACATCGTCTCCGAGATTTTAAACCACAGTGGTGGAAACCTCAGCAAATAGGTCTGGCATGTTCAGTAACCATTAAATAGGTCCGGAGATTAAATGTCAATCAATGGTCATCTGGTGGAGGTCATCTAGGTATACTACGTCGAATTTTCTCGTGAAGAGCAAAAACCTGAAGCGAAGACAGCGTGGAAAAGAAGAGCGTCGCTCTGCAGGGAATACTTCCATCCATCACCTGAGTCCTATACTCGGATATTTTTGACCTCCCTCATCAGATGTTCTCAGGTGTGTTTATCACACCCGGTCAAGCCCCCTGGATCTGCAACTGACCTATCCCGTCATCACCAAAGTACTTTACAAGGACCTCCAGCGGCGTCAGGTCGAAGAAGTCCCAGAGGGGCTCTCCAGGGCCACAATCCTAGAAGCCTTCCACAACCATGACCTTATGATCAGATCAATTTACCCGGGGTCTCGCATAAAGGAGAGCACCTCTATCAATTCAAACTCTACAAAGTTCTCATCGCTAATCCCTAAGTTGAACCTCACCACCGTCTGTACACTTACTAGTCTCGAGGACGGCATCGGCATGGTCATAGACTTGGTGCTGGGGATGGAGATCAAATGCCGCTGGACTGCTCATGATCGTTCTGAGAGTCCACCATTGGGCGAGGGTGCGGCTTTAAAGGGCGATGTGGTGTCAATAGGATCCTTGTATCTTCTTGAAGAGGTGTCTTTTCATATTATGAGGCCATTTGAGAGGTTTGCGAGGAATGATCGCCAGCAAAATCATGCGACGGAGGGTATTCTTAGGTTGTTGCAGAGATTAAAAAGCGGGGATATGTCTGTTGATAAGTTGGCTGCTGAGGGGGGTGAAGTGATATTGATAGTATGGTTGAATATGCGAAACCGAAAAGGGAATAATGTTTGTTGAATTATATACTTCAGGTTCTACTTTATCGTGAAAGTCAATAAACCATCAACCTTTCACGCTAAAGATATAACTATAGCTCACATAGTATGGAAGAAACAAAGACAGTGCTATACTATCAAATACCCTTTACTCTTCTTTCTCCCTAAATCTATCGACTTTACAGAAACGAGAATGCACGTCATTCTATACTGTATATGTGCACCATTCTTATCTTATCGATAAACACGTGACCCAGTTAATCTCCGCGTCACGCGTTGCGCGCAAGGCAGCCGGCTTCTGCCTTCATTGAGATTCAATGAATAAAGAAAGATAAATGCGGCGCATAATCTGGCGCAGTCCCTGATTCAAATATAAATATCCTAACCCCTTCCTCCAATGTCTGTTTGATACTCTGGTGAAGACGAAGTCTATGTCCACTCGTCGCAGATCCGCAATTGTTGCGCGCTTCCAGAAACCAATCATTTTCACTCCAGTACCGCAACGCCTCTATTCAATCAGCTGTCGTGCTTGTGTCCCACAAGACATAGTTGGCCGCAAACTCCTCCATAGACAATTCGGTACTCACCGACCGCAGACGAATCTCCGCACACTAGCTTCTCTCTACCCATCTACATTTTTCAGAATGACAGACTCAAAGGGTCGGAAGCAGGCTACGCTGGGGTATGTTCGTGACTCCCAGTTGACTCTCGGGTGTGTCTTGATATGAGTCGCTCGGGTAGCTATGGTTTGTGGATAATTGGCGTGGCTAACTGGTATATTGTGTTGGCATATAGGCGATTTTTCGGCTCAAATGCGGACCCGAAAGAAGCTCCTAAAAAACAGACTACGCTTTCTTTCTCTGGAAAGAAAGATAGGTCCCAGAAAGACGCGGTAAAACCAGCGACACCACACAACTCTTCATCTACAGATGGACAGGCTTCTAATGGGGTTGGAAGCGAAAGTACTACCAAAGCAGATATAGTTGAGACTAAGGCGGAGCCTGCTCAGGAAGATGGACATAAAGACTCTAATGACCTGAAAAGGAAAGAGAGCGAGGGAGAAGCCAGTGACAGCGATGTTCAGCCTGCACAGAAACGGAGACGGAAGACTTCACGGAGCGGGGAAGGGACGCCTTCTCCGAAGAAGAAATCTAAGACACCGTCTCCTCAGCGTTCCAAAGCCAAAAAAGACATCAAACCCGAAGAGACAGAGCGGCCGGCTGTTGTAAAAAAATCGTCGGGAGAGGAGACTCCTGAGGAAGACAAATCCGAGGATGAAGCGTTGTCGGCTAGTGAAGACGAGGAGGAAAAGCCCGAGGTGATGAAAAAGACCATGGAAAAGGTGCAGGCTACATTGAAAGCGAGCGGCAGTGAGCCATATCCGGATTGGAAACCTGGCACCCCCGTCCCTTACGCAGCACTATGCACTACCTTCTCGCTCATTGAAATGACCACCAAGCGATTGGTGATCCTTGCCCATTGTTCTCTGTTTCTTCGCCAAGTCCTTCGGCTGACACCACAAGACCTCCTTCCGACAGTCCAGCTTATGATCAACAAACTGGCTGCCGATTATGCCGGCATCGAGTTGGGAATTGGCGAGTCCCTGATTATGAAAGCTATTGGCGAGAGTACCGGCCGCAGTTTAGCGGTCATCAAGGCAGATCAGCACGAGATTGGAGACCTGGGCTTGGTGGCAGCTAAGAGTCGATCGAACCAGCCTACCATGTTCAAGCCGAAGCCGTTGACAGTTCGGGGAGTTCATGAAGGCCTTCTGGGTATTGCTAAAGTCCAGGGTCACGGTTCTCAAGACAAGAAAATTTCCGGTATTAAGAAGCTTCTCTCTGCCGCCGATCCAGAAACAGCGGGAAAGGGTAGCAAGGGTGTGGATATCACGAAGAACAAGGGTGGTCCCAGCGAGGCCAAGTATATTGTTAGATTTTTGGAAGGGAAGTTGAGACTAGGGTTGGCTGAAAAGACCATTCTTGTTGCCCTAGCTCAAGCAGTGGTAACTCATGAAGCCGCCCTCAAGGGAGAGAAGGCTCCTTCCCCTGAAAAGCTGGCTGAGGGCGAGGCTATCTTAAAGACGGTGTACAGCGAATTGCCCGCTTACGAAATTATTATCCCTGCCATGCTTGAGAACGGCCTGTCCAAGCTCCACGAGGCTTGCAAGCTACAGCCCGGTATTCCGATTAAGCCTATGCTTGCTAAGCCGACGAAATCCATCACGGAAGTACTTGACCGTTTCGAAGGAAAGGAGTTTACGTGTGAATATAAGTACGACGGAGAGAGGGCACAGATTCACTACGTCGCACCAGACGCAACCCACAACTACCCGGAGGCACAACACACGTTACAGAAGGATGGCAAAGGCCTCGCTGCGATTTTCTCTCGTAACTCAGAAGACCTGTCGAAGAAATACCCCGATGTGCTGGCTAAGCTCGACAGTTGGATCAAAGATGGCGTGAAGAGTTTCGTCTTGGACTGCGAGACTGTTGCTTGGGATACGGTGAACAAGAAAGTTCTGCCTTTCCAGCAGCTGATGACCCGCAAACGCAAGGATGTGAAGGCAGAAGACGTCAAAGTCAAAGTTTGTGTATTTGCCTTTGACCTTTTGTTCCTGAACGGAGAGGTAACGTCGATAACTTCATCATTCCATTGGCTGCTGCTAACTATAGCTACTTACAGCCTACTGTCAAAAAATCACTTCGTGAACGCCGAGAACTTTTACATGAATCATTCCAGGTAACGGAAGGCGAGTTTCAGTTCGCTCAGTTCGGTAACACCAACGTACTGGACGAGATTCAGGAGTTGCTGGACGACAGTGTCAAGGCATCGTGCGAAGGTCTGATGGTGAAGATGTTGGACACGGACGAAAGTGGCTACGAGCCGAGTAAGCGGAGTCGAAACTGGCTCAAGGTGTGTATCGCGGAACCCATATACTTCTGCAGCGTAGCTAATTGTGAGGATAGGTTAAGAAGGATTACCTTAGCGGTGTCGGTGATTCGCTTGACCTTGTCGTTCTCGGTGCATACTACGGGCGAGGCAAGCGTACATCCGTTTATGGTGCTTTCCTTCTGGCAGCGTATAACGCAAATACGCAAACCTACGAGTCAATTTGTAACATTGGCACCGGGTTTTCCGAGGCCAACCTCGAGGAGATTCACAAGGAGCTGTCTCCCTTGGTCATTGATCGACCAAAACCGTTTTATACTCACTCGACGGTCCCCAAGGATCAGCCTGACGTCTGGTTTGAGCCCCGGTTGGTCTGGGAAGTGAAGACAGCCGACCTGACGCTCAGCCCGCGATATCAAGCTGCGGCTGATGAGTTTGTGGGTACGACTGGTGGAGGCAAGGGTGTTTCTCTCCGCTTCCCCCGGTTCATCAAGCCACGAGAGGACAAGAAGCCGGAGCAGGCAACAACGACGAAGCAAGTAGCCGAGATGTACCGGAAACAAGAGGCGGTCGCGAAGGAAAATGCGGGTAAGAAGGGAGTGGATGATGATTTTGAATATTAGTCGGGGTTCCTGCGTGTAATCTCCGATGTGGAGTGCATTGCATATCATTATACTTTCTTGCACCCTCGCTTTCCGGGGGTCCATTTATTGTACTATACACTAGGGGCTTTTCTGTTTATGTTTGTTTTGATGCCGATCGCGTCATGAATGAATGTCACGCCATTCTAAGTAGAGTCCGGACGATTGATAATATGATAGTCAAATAATAGTATCTCATTTTAAGTGCCAAGAACGTGGAATTAATTGAACGAGTCGGTGTGCTGATAGCGCAAGTTGTCGCCATCGACAAATAAGCCGTGGTCCGTACATACTTTGAATCCACCCCGCTTATCGCCGGCGGCAGTAACCGATAAACGGGAGGCTTGACCGGAGGAACCAACTGATTCTGTCCTTAATTGCTCTTGGCATGTAACCCAAGAAATGGAGTCAACACCAACCACGCGAGTGCGGTGGAGTACCCCATTCCGTTGCAACCTGTTTATCTCACTAATCACGATGACTAGTATCAATCCATGAATGTCGGCAGCATTGCGGCTTTGTTACTAGTCATTATGATCTCTCAATGCTCTCCCGATTGGGCAGGTTCTTAATCGCGAAATGCGGAGACATTCCGTGCGATTCTCTCTCTATAAATTAGCTATGCTGTCATCCCCCGTCGATGACCATTCCACACTTCTCTTCCTTCGGTATCACAGTTTCTTTAGGGTCCGATTGTCGTGGATCTTCGTACTGTAGATACGAGATGAAGTCGGTACTCAACATGGGAGCTCTTCGGTGGCTCTCTATTGCGGCCACTGCCTCGACCGCGTTGGCCCTCAACCCCGAGTAAGTCGCAATCACTCAATGTTTCACAGAACATTTTGTTTGCTAACTGAACACAACAGAGGCCTGATCAGCGCTCCGCGGAGATCGGAAGCGATCCCTAATCCTTCTGGTGTAAGCATAGACTCTGATCAGCGTGTATCTGGATGTCAATTACTGACATAAGCCGCGCAGGATGTCGCGGTGTTCTCGCAATCGCAATACTCCTTCAAGACCCACAAGACTACCTCGCAGTGGAACGTGCTGGACCTGAAGTCGGGCGATATCAAGCTCCTGACGAATGACAGCGATGTCTCCGAGATTGTTTGGCTGGGCTCGGATGACTCGACCGTTCTCTATGTCAATGGCACCAATGCCGACATCCCCGGAGGTGTTGAATTGTGGGTGTCGGATATCTCCGATTTCGCCAATGGGTATGCAGCGCTTCTTATTCCTCGAGTGATTGTATGCACCACTTGCTAACTCGACGCATAGATACAAAGCAGCTTCGTTGCCAGCTTCATTCTCTGGCTTCAAAGTCGTCACCACAGACTCCGGCGATGTGCGCTATGTCGCATACGCCGAGTCGTGGGCAAACGGCACAGCATACAACGAAGAGCTAGTGGCAAAGCCTCTGAGCTCTGCTCGCATCTATGACAGCATCTACGTGCGCCACTGGGATTACTACCTCACCACCCGATTTAATGCCGTGTTCTCTGGCACATTGAAGAAGTCGGAGGGCAAGGGCAAGGCTACCTACAAGGCTGACGGAGATCTCAAGAACCTCGTCTCCCCTGTCAAGAACGCTGAGAGCCCCTACCCGCCTTTTGGTGGCGCCTCTGACTATGATCTTTCCCCCGACGGCAAGTGGGTTGCTTTCAAGAGCAAGGCACATGACATTCCCCGTGCCAACTACACCACCGCGTATATCTTCCTTGTTCCCCATGATGGATCGAAAACCGCTGTCCCAATTAATGGGCCCGATAACCCCGGTACCCCCGAGGGTGTCAAGGGTGACGCCGGAAGCCCGGTATTCTCCCCAGACAGCAAGAAGATTGCGTACTGGCAGATGGCCGATGAGTCCTACGAGGCAGACCACCGCACCTTGTATGTGTACACTGTTGACTCTAAGGAGACTATTCCTTCCCTCGCAGCAGACTGGGACCGGTCTCTCGACTCCGTGAAATGGGCAGATGACGATAACCTTATTATTGGCGTTGAAGACGCAGGACGTAGCCGTCTGTTCTCTATCCCAGCAGACGCCGGCGACGACTACAAGCCTAAGAACTTCACCGACGGCGGCGTTGTATCCGCTTACTATCAATTGCCCGATTCCACGTATCTGGTTACCTCGACTGCCATCTGGACCAGCTGGAACGTTTATATCGCTAGCCCCGAGAAGGGTGTGATTAAGACGCTGGCCACGGCCAACAAGATTGACCCTGAGCTGAAAGGCCTGGGTCCTGAAATCGTCGACGAATTTTACTATGAAGGTAACTGGACTAAGGTATGTGTACCCGAACCCAACTATTTCTCCGATCTCGCTAACAACAACCATCCCAGATCCAAGCCTTTGTGATCTACCCCGAGAACTTCGACAAGAGCAAGTCCTATCCTCTGCTCTATTACATTCACGGTGGACCTCAGAGCTCGTGGCTCGACTCCTGGAGCACCCGGTGGAACCCCAAGGTCTTCGCCGACCAGGGATACGTAGTCGTCGCACCCAACCCAACCGGAAGCAGCGGCTTCGGCGATGCCCTCCAGGACGCCATCCAAAACCAATGGGGTACGAGTGATCCACTCATTTCAAGACCCCATCCATATCCATGCTAACACACCACCACAGGAGGCTACCCCTACGAAGACCTCGTCAAAGGCTGGGAATACGTCAACGAGAACTTCGACTTCATTGACACCGACAACGGCGTCGCCGCCGGTGCCAGCTACGGTGGCTTCATGATCAACTGGATCCAAGGCAGCGATCTCGGCCGCAAGTTCAAGGCCCTGGTCAGCCATGACGGCACATTCGTCGCAGATGCAAAGGTCTCGACCGAAGAACTGTGGTTCATGCAACACGAGGTAAGTCACCTTAACCCAACGACCTTCTTCCTCCCTAACGAAAGATCCCCATAATCGAGTCATACTAACGAAAGACAGTTCAACGGCACATTCTGGGATAACCGCGAGAACTACCGTCGCTGGGACCCCTCTGCCCCCGAACGGATCCTCAAATTCAGCACCCCCATGCTCATCATCCACAGCGATCTGGACTACCGTCTCCCCGTCTCGGAGGGTCTCTCTCTCTTCAACATCCTCCAGGAACGTGGTGTCCCTAGTCGATTCCTTAACTTCCCCGATGAGAACCACTGGTATGTACCCAAATATTCACCTACTCCACTTCCCTATTCAAGTCAACTACAACATAGCACAAACCCAAAATAGCCGAAAGAATACTGACATGAGGACAAAAAACAGGGTCCAAAACAAAGAAAACAGCCTGGTCTGGCACCAACAGGTCCTGGGCTGGTTGAACAAGTACTCAGGCGTGGAAAAGTCAAACGAGGATGCCGTCAGCTTGGATGATACTGTTATCCCTGTTGTGGATTATAACCCGTGAGTAACTATAGTTGAAACCTACCTTATTTATTGTTACCTATCATTATGATTATGATTGGAATGTGTGGATGTAATATGATGTTATGGTTGTATTTGTTTGTTGCATTATTGTTGTAAAAGTATACTTTCTTTACTTCCAGTAAGACTGATTTTAAGGTAGTAGTGGATTTCAGGGAGACTCTTTTTCGGAAAACAGGGAGGATGAATTGTGACGAACATATTCATTTTCATTGTCACTTG
This sequence comes from Aspergillus novoparasiticus, assembly GCA_009176405.1. Classification (NCBI taxonomy): domain Eukaryota; kingdom Fungi; phylum Ascomycota; class Eurotiomycetes; order Eurotiales; family Aspergillaceae; genus Aspergillus; species Aspergillus novoparasiticus. Next base: position 86,408 of record ML733433.1, read on the forward strand.
TCACTATTCAACTATTCACGATTCACTGGAATGAATGGGTTCATAATCATGCTTTTATACAGTACATCCGTATCCATAAACTGAGGTATCCGTGATTGCTCATCGACTTCTAATCAAAACGCGTATAAACACAGATGCCAATTTGGCGCGTATGGGTAATCCCAATATGACAAGGGCAACACAAGCAGGAAAGCAAACTAAGGCAGAGAGTAATTATAGAGGACATCATAATTCTCCGGAGTCGGAACCTTGGCCGTTTCCTGGGTAGTCGTCCCTCTCGGTAAATCCGACCTGGCGTGCTCGTAGGATAAAGTTTACCAGCAGGACGACTGCGAGACCAACGCCAACGACGGTGGGTCCCCATTTCTCGTAATAGACCCGCTTGACGTCGCGGCGCTTGCGAATTTTATCCACTCGCCAGATGTAGAGCACAAGACTGTACAGGAGGGCTAGGGCTGCGAGGATGGTAAATGCCCAAGAAGATGCGAATGTGATGTAGTCGTTGCCAAAGTTCAGCAGGGTGGCTGCGATAGTACCCAGAAGAATCGAGAATTCGAGCCATGAGAGGAAGGTCCGCTCTGCGGCGAAGTAGACTTTGGGCTCGACACGGACCGGGACGTGGATACCTAAGATACGTTAAATCTCTCTCAATAGCGACGGGGGGTTGTCCAGACTTACGCTTTCCCTTCGGAGCGATGAATCGCTTAACGGTCCGCTTGTTTCCCATGACAGCAATTCCCCTTTGTTCTGGGGGCGGCAAATTGGTTGGTCTTGGACGAGGAATGAGTGCTATAAGCCCAGATACTACAGCACTTCCAGCTTGCTGGGCGTAGTATCTGGCCAACTGCTGGTAATAGTGCATTCCGCCGACTCGTCGCGCCTCTTCCAGTTCGTCTGAATCGATAGTATCTTCTTCATCCGAGTCATATAACGGGTAGTCTTCATCTCCTGGAAGCGGCTGGGCGGCGATGCGCTCCTCTATATCCAGAGTATTTCCGTCTGAATCGGCGAAGAGGTCATTGCGGGGACCCCTCCGATCGCCATTGGCGAGCCCTTGCCTGTCATCCAGTTCGTCCTCGTCTGAGTCGTAATCGTCTTCAGGTGTCTCGTTGGCCGATAGTGAAGTGCTGGCTAGCGGTCGTTCAATACCAAACCGGCGCATCGCGGGCTTTCGAATATCCACGTCCATCTGTGGCATCCAGAACGGAAGGAGGTTAATGCGATCGGGGAAAAGAGTCGCTGTACCGTGGATGAACTTGCTGAACTTGGGAACCGCTTCTACTAGGTGACTCGCGGCCAAGTCTCTGATCCATTGAGGGGGCTCTTGACCGGCCTGGGTCTGAAGTTTCACTTCGAGGACGGCATAAGGAAACCGTTCGACGTCTCCGGGGGGCAACTGGGAGAAAGGAAAATCGACACCGATGTCCATTCGGCGCCAGTTGTCTCCGGCTCTGCGGTGACCATCGAGGTTATCCTCGCGGACCATGGTCAATTCAGTATCGAGCGATATACGGACTCTGGCGTCACCCGGCAACTGAAAGGCAGTTCGATGGTAAAAGGTCCGAGTGACAGGCTTCAGCTGTCGTGTGATGACCCGGTATTGGATCTCTTGGGCTAGCTGTTGCAGATTGTTGATTTCTTCTTCACTCTTTTTACCCTCCTTTCTCATCTTGTCGAAAATAGCGTCGGTCGTCAGCTCTCCAGCCAGGTAAGCATTAACATTCTTTTCCTTGAGGGAGAAACGGGCCTTGACCGACTTCTCTCCGGTCCAATCCTCGCGATGAGTCTTTCGCTCGACGAAAATTTGGTCACTCTTCATGCCGCCGTACCAGCGCAGTCGGATAGCTTCGGCTCCTTCTGTCTTCTTCAACCGTCCTTGGTATAGCTCCCATGTGTCCGGATTGTCGTAGTAGATGGAGGTGATGGCAGTGTCCTCTTCCTCGAACTCCTTCTGGGGGTTGAAGACGAGCACGGGAAGGTGCTGCTTCGGTCAGTGCTGATTTTTAAGGTGAACCGCGCAAGAACATACCTTAAGGATGATGAGCTTCAGCTCGGTAATATTATCAGGATGAACCCAGTATTTAGTCGTTTGGCGAACGAAGTTTTGCTGTGTGCCACCGGCAGAAGAGTCTCCCTTGACTGGGTTTCCTTTGGTGCGAACCAGATCATAAAGCTTGGACAACTTCACCACGAACGCATCATAATTATCTTTGAAGAAAGGCTTGGCTTTGAGTCGTGCCGCAAAAACTGGCTTGAGATGCCAGCCGGTTTCTTTCTATCGGGAAGGGTCAGCTTGAAGTTCGTGTGCACAGACACTGGGGCCAACACGGGAAAAACCAAAAACCAGAACGGTGACATCAACAGCGAATTTGAGTGGGCACATACATCGTGTTTCTTGATAATTTTCTGGAAGCCAGTGTAGTTGAGCTGGGTGAATTTGGCCAAATCATGGACGTCGGCGATGATGTCACTCAATTCCTGCTCAAGGACCAGGAAATCCTCATCGGATGGAGGGCGAATGTTAGAACGGACGCTTTGCCGGCGCGATCCCAACGCAGTCGCCGACTCAAGGCGAGAGACTACATCATTGACTTCCTTCTCGCTCGACTGGATGCGACGGACAATTTCCTCGCTTTTCATGCGCTGGAAGTTAAACACTTTTTCCAGTTCACCTTCCAGCAACGACACGAAGTGTTTCTCATCGTCTTCTGTCCATGGCTTGCGATCGCGTTTTGCATATGAAGGGACAGGTTCGGCGACAAAGTCGGTCCTCAGAGCTCTCTTCAATTCATCGTAGGCGATGTAGTACCAGTAGTACTCCTTGATCATCGACGATCGGAGATGCTCTCCGAACCTTGAGAGGTGGGGACAGTTAGCCAGGCAACCATTGAGCTTGGAGGGAAGCTTCTACTCACCTCATGATGGATTAACTCGGAGTGAAATGATATTTACTAAGGAGAAATGGTTCTTGGAGATGATGAAGCGGGGAGGGGATTGTTAGATGTGGGAAAAGAGCATCATGAAATGCGCGAGAAAAGGCAAAGGAAAAAGACAAGAGGTCGGTAGCTTATGATATGGGAATCAAATTCAACAACCGAGTGGAGATCTGACTGACTAGCATGCAGTGAACCATGCAGTGGCGAAAAAAAAAAATCTTTTTTCCTTTCTTCTTTTTTTAATTCCCAGCCCTTTCAGTTCAGGGGATAGACTAGTACTTGGTGATGGTACAGAGGGAAAGAGAGAAGAGGGAGATACTGCAGCTGTACCTCGACATCACGAGTCTGGAGCGGAGCTCAAAGTAGACTAGCCTGGCCGGCTAAAACGTTAGTCCCAGCCGTATTGACGTATGGTTATTACGGGGTCCGCTTACCTTCCCATGCATTGACCACTTAAAAGCGTCCCGATAGGAGATAGCTTTTATAACCGATATTAGTCTATTTCCATGATCGTCTTAGTCCACGCACGTTTTGCGACCCGATTTGTCCATTATACCACCCTGGTCCGTCCCGATTCAAGGGTAAGAGGCTAAGGTTGTCTGGCAAACCCATCACAGCCACTCGCCCAAGCATGTGCTCGTCCTAGTGGAGTCTCTTTGCCTACTTTAGCGTCTACTATTTTCAAAGCTAAACGTCCGGTCGAAATGGAATGCTAAAAGTTTCCTTTGACTCGTAATTCACCTGAGTACTCCGTATCAATCAGTCCAGTCCGTTGTTCTCCCTCCCTTGCTGTGAGGACTCGACCTGCCGGACTGGGTATGGAATCTGTGAGTGACCTTTGCACTGATAACTAACTACCTTCCAAATTAACCGACACGGTGAAGCAAGGTAATACTCATGGTGTTTCGCTATCTCTCTCGTTCTCTTTCTCTCCATGACAGAAACCTATATAATAAACCCACAGTGCATATGGTCGATCCATATATGAAAGACTTCGGAGATGTTTCCTCCGAACAGTTCAACGGCAATCGATCTGCCACACGACAAATCCCGGAAAAGTCGTTCTGTGATTTCCGGCAAACCCTAACAACCCGCTGCTGGGGGGAAATCCGAAGACGGCGGAAGAGAAAAGAATAACGAAGATTACCAACAAATGCACAAATAAACAGTGTCTCATCACTATTCCGGAGCACAGATGAGACATTTCCTCCGCAGGCGGACAGGTAAAGTAATTTGCATTATGAATCATAGTGCAAGGCCCGCAAATATTGACGGGCGAAGGCCACAGTCTAGATCTACTGTGGGACATGAATTTAGACTGCAGGCTACGGAGATATAGGCTACACAAGCCAATCGGCATGTTGCTCAATTGTTTCTACCCAATTCGACGGCAAGGTAGTCGAGGGACTGACAGGGGAGGTGCTGCGTTCTTTGTCTCTCTCATAATGCAAGCATCATCCGATCCCATAACAAGGCACACGTGCAGCATTTCCTAATTCGGTCGCCTTCTGAGATCATCCCCGTTTGCTCATAGAAAGGGATGTTGGCGCAAGTGCAGCGTTTCGTATTCGCACCAAACTTGGTGGATTCTTAGCGTGCATAGGGGAACAAGTTAATGTCTAGTAAAAAGAAGACAGTTGGGTAGCTGACATGGCAATGGGAGGTAGTGATTTTAATAATAGGAACTCGTTAAAGAACGGCAATATATGAGCAAGGGTTCAATTTGTGGCAACGATAACCGACCCGCCTGGCTGTCTAAAAAAGTACCGCCTACTCTGAATTTAAGAAAGAAGTGAATAATAGAATGAAAAGGCAGGTTCCATTGCACATACAAGTAAACTAACATGGGCACACCTGCAATAAGGTCCGCCCATTGGCGAGCATATAAAGCCTGAGTTGCTTCATTTGCTTGGATTGCCTCTACGGCGTCATTCCGTCGTCCATCCCTGTAAGGCTGTGACTAACTTATCAGCTACCCAGAGACTTACTTTATTTCCGAACCCTTTTGAATCCGGCAAATCATTGCATTAGCTCCCGGAATACAGCTCACCTGTTTTACTGGTGCATAAGCCGATCTGCCTGCTGAAGCATATCTATTCTAGCCCCTCTCTTGGCGTATATGAGGGGTCTATTGGAAAGGGTTATGGGCGGCCCGTATTGAACTATCAATAGTTAAAAGATGAATAGAGCTTCGCTGAACCTGCCCATTAGGCTTTATACTCAGCGTAACCTTTGTCTTTGAGTCGGATCCAAGATCAACCAAGGCTGCTCCATGTATTAGTGCATGCCAATTGGTCAAACTGGCAAGTATTGTAGCAGTTTGTCTAGCCCGGTATCGTAAATCATGCATCATGATTTTGATGTTGGAGATCTGCACAGCCGGAGGCTTTCCACTTGCCATAACTTAGGATGCCCATTTCTCCTGTATTGATTCTCTTCAAACCGCTCGACTGACCATGTCCCACTGTCGCTTGGATAAATGCTTGAAGACGAAGCAAAGGCTGTCAGTAGTATGATGCTTTGCATGATCCAAGATAAGGGTGACACTAGAAAGGTTACAGACCCTGGAGCCAAGTCTCAACATGACGGCTTTTGTTTCCTCAGACTTGCAATAAATACGAGGTAAAAATGGAAAAGAAAAACAAAGGAGAATGGGAAAGAGGCAAGTAAACATGAAAGGGAAGCGAGGTCATTATCAAGTCCACGATCCCTGTAGAGTCAATTCATTTTCAAACATCTGTCCGCCGTAGAAACACATATACAAGTGTCTCCTATTGTAGCAGGCGCGTATTTGCACCACCTTAATCCTATTTTCTTAAGATCCTTTGGAAGAGAGCTCTTATATAAATGATCTTATCATCCTGCCGGTATCTTCTACATACTAGGATATCTAGTCATCAATTCAATCATCATGTTTTTCGCTCGCTTGGTCTTTGTATACTTAGGGTTGCACATCCTTCATCCTGTTATAGACTAGCATACGAGCCGAATCATTGACAAGTAACTGACGAAGTACCTGTCATGCAAGAAATTAGAAGACAAGTCGTAAAATTTACGTATCACTGCCTTGAATTGAGCAGGCGCTTCGATTCTGCATCTCTCCAACAAACACTTTTTCACCTTTTTTAGAGTTATCATCGATCATCTCTTGGCATGATGTGTATCTGTTGAGTCTTTTCGCTGGCTTATAAGGATGCTTGAGGGTATCCATAAGTTCCATCTGTGTGAGGTCAGGGCGACTATAGGATAGGCTCACTATGGTCTCCCAACTGACGAAAACCCAGCAGGAACAACATCTCCAATTCGCCAGATATTGGATGTAGAAGTGGTACGAAGCCTATTCTGAGTTGACTTTATCTTTGTCTAATCAGCTTTAATAGAAATGGTGAATGAATTAAGAAGAGACGATTACACCAAACACGTAACCAAATTTATTTTCGAGTACAACCACTTGGGGAGTTGTATATGGCAAAGTCTCTATTCTTCCAATACTGTACTCAACTGCCGAAACGTGATTCAAGAGCACTCATTCAAATGAAATAGACAAAATATGTAAGAAAATATCTGAAATTTTCATATACAACTAGAGAAAAACGTCACAACCGTATGAAAGTTACCCGACAGTGATTTGTTATGGTAAAGTTTTAAAATCACCCCAGAGAAAATTCGAAATAATGATGCATAGAGAACGCTTATAGTTAGATAATATACTTACTTAACCACACCCACATCTCAAATAACAGGAGCATCGAGCCGCATGATACAAATAACAAGAGCGGCACGATTCGGCTTCGGCCAGAGTCCTCATCTACCGCTACCGAGGAACTAATTAATTAAGTATGCCGCACGTTCAAGTCGGTAGATATAACAAAAGTCTTCCTACTTTCAATTCTCGACTCCGTCTGGTATAATGCGGTATATTAGAAACGGTTGGACAAGATACTAAATTCGGAATCTTCTCCCACTGGAGGGAACACTATGTGCAAGGTGAAACCCAAAAAAGAGATTACTATGATGACAGCCCAACGTTCATGAAGACCAATACTCCGTAAGCGTGGGAATCCACATCATCGGAAATGCCGGTGGGTCGCCCCATGGGCGTTCAATTGACTAGGGGCTAGACTAGTTATAGGACGCTATCGAGTAGCTTCTTCGCTACTCGTAACGAGGTCTGAAGAATGCTGTTATTGGTAGGATCGGTTCCAACAGATTCTTCTACAAAAGCTAGTAGTAATTCTATTGCGTCTTGGTTTCGGCCCTCCGCCCTCTCCGTCGTTCGGGGAGATCCTCCGACGTGATCGGAATCCTCCAGACGGAAAAAAAAGTTTGAAAACATTCTTTGCTGAGTGGGAGTCGTGTAATCGTCATGGATTCTGAATGAATGGGGATATCTAAGCTTAAATAACCGAGATACAATCTAACCCTGAGTTCGGCACTTCTCCGGGATTTCACATATCGTCTCTGATTACTCTGTACTGCTACATACCCATCGCTTACTTCTGTGACTTTTACAGTTTACATCTGAAACCGTTAGTGCCCTCGCTTACGCGCTCATTGCGGCCGAACTGGGACCGGGGTTGGCAGTGATCGGGCATTCCCGCGAGTCATATATTGTTTATTAATCGCTTTCATAGTGATAACCCTTGGAATGGTCAAGCATTCCAAGCCAAGTGCTTAGGAGTCATTAAGCTTTCAGAGCATTTGCACAACCCTTGGACGATCCACTACTCGATGGGGCGGAGCCCTTTGCCTGAACATACTGAAAAATCACTGACTTGATTTGTTCCTGCTGATTACCGTTGGAAATTTAACGCTGTGTTCGTCCGAGTCACAGAAGAAACTTTCGTGGTTTCATGCATAAAAGTCAATCAATTAGCTTTCATCTATGTACATGTACAAGTTCAACGCCAACCCATGCCAGTGGGAACAAAAGCTAAATCAGTCAAATCATCATGCAGGGTCGTAGCTAACCACAAGCTTGGTGGTCGATGTTCTAAGATTCTAAATACCGTACTCATAACTGGATGAGATCCACTTCCGAAAAGTCCGGCGGACTGCGACTGAAGATCGTGCGGCACTTGCCGTCCAATGCCTGGTACTCGTTGCTGATCCAGATGTGCTTGCTGAACCGTTGAGTCCGGTACACTTCGTCATCACTGACTCCAAGGTCGTCCCGCGGAATCCAGATCACGGGACGTTTGGCTCGCAGCGCATCGTGCTGGAAGGCTCGCTGAACTAGCTGGTCACGTTCTTCCGGCGTGAGATCTTCCAGCTCGTCATGGATACCAGCAAATAGGGCTGGGCCCATTTGATTGGTAGGAGCGCCTTGGGCTTCAGCATCCTCCGCTACCTTCTCACGAACCCGCTGCACCGTCGGGACCGAGCTGTCGGAGTTGGCCCCGAAATACTTCGACCGTCCTCGTGAAGACCTGTCAGCCCAAGACTGACGCTTAGGCCCGAGACTAGGCCGCCTGGCCTGGGCCTCAGTACCTCGCTCCATGCTAGCTTCAATATCCTTTAGCTCGATATCATGAGTTTCTCGATCCGTCTGGCGGCCCCTATATTCTTCGTAGCCAGACTGTTGACCTTTGTCAGAGTTCAACTCATCATCCTGAAGCAATCCAAGCCGGACACGTTGGGCACGCTCAAACTCCTCATCCCGACGCACCGCCTCATCCTCCAACGTGATTGGTAGATAACGGATCAGGGGGCCGAAGGCATCATTCAGCAGAAGTTGGTATCCGACTGTGAGGATAAGAACGACAATCATGCATATGGCTTGGCCCTTGCAGGCAACCGTGCCCTGCACGTCACGAACCAAAAAGAATAAACCGATCAAGCAGACTTCCATAAAATATATGCCCGTGAATAACTGGTTGATCGCTTTAGGGAAAAGTAATCCACCGGTGTCAAAGCGAAATTTGGTGACATATAGCGTGTTATACCGGTAAACGAACCAAAATAAGCCGAACGTGATTACATTGAACACAAGGATAAGAGGCGAGATAACACAGTAAATCAGTCCTAGGGATCAACCCGTCAGTGCCATCACTCGTGTCAAAAAGCCAGCAACGGCAAAGCAAATAGAGACAAACCTATGGATGCCAGTGTGGTATACACCGGAAAGAAAGTTCCCCACTGCATCTGGCTCAAATTCGTAGTCCGGGCCCATTTTGTCCGGGCCGTCGTGTCGAGCAAGGGTCCAAGGATAAACCAGCTTACCAAGTTCACGACCTGGACCAACGCACCAGCACTCACCGACATTGCCTGAAGAATCATGTATGAAAAGAAATAATTGCTAGAAAGAGGAATGTTCTCCGCAAGTAGTTGAGGCCAGCTCGTGACATTCGTGACGTTACTGATGATGGTCGAAAAACTGGACGAGATTGCGACGACCAAAAATAGCTGAACGAACAGGAACGCGAAATAATAGTTCTGAACTGTGAGCTCAACGGCCATACCTGTATGAACGCCCTGGGTCCGACAAAGGAACCGGAGGGTTAAAGGTAACACAGCCATCAGAATGGCCAAAAACAGCGCAGGCAGAATACCTTGCACAGCAGAGACAACCCATTCTGGCAACTTGGAAATCCATCTAAGCCACGTAAACGCTTCTTCCAAGTACGACAGCTGGGACAGTAAACCAGTGAAGGCCACAGGGAAAGCCCACCCGACCACCATCGCGCAGACGATGGTTATAATACCAAAAGTTCGCAGGTAGCGCTCCCACCATCTGATCGACATGTTATCCCAAATTACGTCGTCTGGAGAAATTTCCACAACGCGAGGAGCCATCTGTTTGGGGACGTGATGGCTGACTGCCTGACAAGCCATATGTGCAGCCACCTGGTGATTGAATTGAATGAAGGCAGAATTCATCAGGGGGAATTTCTCGGGTGTTTGTTGATCCACCTCGATTTCTAAGTTCAAACGAGCCACTTCCTTCCGGCAGTAATCGATAGTGTCGACCTTCTTCCCTATAAGCGGGAGAGAGGGCATCCAACTAAGACCAAAGATCGGAAGTCGCATGGTATCACGGTCCTTTGGCCTCATATATTTCTTCCATAGAGGTTCTCCGAAGTCCTCATTGTCAAAGTCTTCGTTGTAGGCGATGGGATATTCCTCACCTTCCAATTGTTCGCCCTCGGTCCGAGTTCTTCGTTTATCCCTCTCACTTTTCTCTTTCTCTGCCGGCGCGTCGTTCCTCTCCTCATCCATCGAGCTGCTTTCGTGTTGCGTTAAAGGAAACTCGTCAGGCTCGCTTCTGTGGCTCATTTTAGAATTGCTTGATCCTGTACTCTTCCAGAAAGGCCGTTTAGATTTGGATCCAGCCGCGTCTGGAACGCCCGAAGTTGTGCCATTTGTGTGCGCTTGCGAACAGTCTGCAACATCCACGCTATCAGACTCAGATCGAGGGTAATCTAGTGAGCGCGAGCCGTCCCGATGTGCAATCGAGGCGTCTGGTACGAAACCACCAGATCGAGTCAACTTTCCATCTATTCCACCTTCAACCTTCTTGAAGCCTCCAAAGACGGATTTTCCTAGCTTGCCTACACCATGACCGACGGCTCCTACGGCCTCCATAGCGGGGTCAAAGGGGTTCAGTCTTCTTCGTTTCCCTGGCTCAGTATGATCCTTTGAGCCATCATGATGCAAGAGCTGAGAGAGTGTGTGCGCTTGGTGTGGGTCACCAGAACTGATACCAGCATCCATTACCATCAGTGAAGCTTTCCTGTCCGTATCCTGCTGCTCCTCTTTGGCTGTCTTTCTTGCTTTAACCCCAGACTTTTTCGCTTCAGCCTTCGCCTGTTTCAACTGAGCTTTCTTGCATTTAATTACCAAGTCTGTCTCTGCAGCCTCAAGTTTTAGAGCCAACGAATCCCGCAGCTTCACTTTTTCGTTGAGATCATCGAAGTTGCGGTTGATCCAGATGTTGCGAACGCCACCAGGGAAGACATCAAAAAGTGAAGCGAGAGCATCCACTGTGAGCCACCTTTCCGGGATTGCTGTCACCAGAACTGTGGTCGCAGAAGCTCGTAGACGGTGCTGGGGAGACGTCAAGTAGGCCTGTCGTAAACGTATATAATTCCTCAGCTCGTCGTAAAACACTGCGCATACGTAGACAATGGTGATGATAGCCATGATCAAGTGTCCCCAGTAACGGCTGGTGTTCTCTGGAGTTACATTGCCCCAAGCAAGTTGATCCAGACCAGTAACATTCCATGTGCCGCCAGTTTCGGTTCCGTTTTTAAAATGTTGGTCTTTACCGCCAGCTTTATTCAAGGGCAGCAGAACTGGTAAAATAATGCAACCTAGAGGTACGAAAATCTTGAGAAGCATGCGCAGGTATCGCAAAAAGAAGTATGCATCCAGACCACATTTTTGTATGAACTCAGTACTAGAGGTACGAAATACAGGCACAATCCATCGGAAAAGACCAGGTGGGGAAGGTTCGGTACGCTCTCTGTCCGGGACAAGGTAGGTTCTAGGTTGGCTAACAAGTCATGTTAGCATTTGCGCTCATCCGCGGCAACTGTCGCACTCACTAGATGCGGGTGAGCTTCGATTTGAGAAGCAAAAAGAGTAAGAATTCCACTGCGAAGATGACGATCGCAGTAGCTAAAGATGCGAGGAAAGTGTTGATTGCGATACCCTCACTCTTTTGGCCAGCGCCACCGGCGTGTTCGAGGGCCGATCCCAGGTCTTGGGCCATGGCTATCGATAGTACCACTCATGCAACTGTTCGCTGATTAAGGAAAAAAAAGAAAAGAAACGGAATCCGAAAGGGTAATAGAAAAAGAAGAAAAGAAAAAAAAAGAAAAAGAAAAAGTGTAGGTCGTATCAACGTTCATAGAACAGCATAAAAAGAAGGTAGCGACGAGACTCCCAAACTTATCACAAAATTGATTGTAGGGGTTCAGATAGTACCGCAGCTTCAAAGTCACGAACTGCAAAACTGGGTTCGCATTATGTTAGAAGTGTAAGTGGATGAGGTCAGAGTGACACTGCCCCTTTGCCTTGATTGCAAAGAGGGACACAGTCAAAAGTGGGCGACGAAGAAAAAGACGAAGATATCTGGAGGGCCAGAGTATATAAAGGCATGACAGTAGCGGCGTTGACGGTGTAATGAATCAACCATTCATCGTTCAGGTTGCCGCCAAGTCAACAGGGAAGAAGCGCCACGATTTGTGGGAAAAGTGCTGGGGTTGGGCGGATCTCTTCCCCCAAAAATGACATCAGGCGCCTGCTGAAACTAGCAGTTTGGCCTGAGGTCCCAGCGCTTGCTTGGTGTTTCAACTTCCCCTGAATTTGATTGAAGGATTAGGCCATGAAATTATGGGTAGTCCTCCCCATTACTCCCCCTAGCCAATGCCAGCGGTAGACAATGCATAACTGATGTGTTAAAGCAGCATGCCAATTTATTTTGGGAAGACGCCGGTCTTTTTGTCTCTTTTCACTGCTTGTTCGTGACGATCTTGAATGTCGATACTTTCTCAATTAGACATGTGGAACCATACCGTCTTTGGTATAAATCCAGCCCTAAGGGGTCTGGGCAGTTACATCTTATTGGCTAGAATAAGGTGGCGGTGCATCCGAAGTAAACCTTCCTCTGAAGGGACCTTTTAAGGGACCAGGAACTTGTAACCTCAATATTCACGTGAGTGAATGTGGCTAACGCTCTAACCAGAAATATTTTACCACTGCTTCAGTACAGTGAGTCTGGTGTCTAAGCATTACGGGTAGCTTCCTGGATCTCTTTAAAAGGTCTTTTCTTTGATCTCTTTCGCTGCAAATATACGCTTCACACACTCTACTATTACTGTAGGACTATCACGCGGTAATACTCTTCCAGAGAACGATACTTCTAATTGGTTGCGCCACGATTTCCGCTGGGGGCACGGCGAGTTTATTCTAGCAAAGGCGACATCATTGGCTGTGTATCCGTATCGAGTGCTCATGAATCGTGGCAGGAGCATGAGGTGGGGTAAGAGACAGAGATGTAAACACGGCAAGAAACCCTATACGTAATCATATTCGTTCGCAGCTGTGAGAGCAACAGAGATCTCTCGGGCCTAAGTAAAAACAGCAAATAGAAGAATGACCAGTCCACGATCAGGAGATAGGTATAACAGAGAGCGACACGACATTGATTGATACATCGTACGATGTATATGAAAATAATCGGAAGGATACTCTGTAGTTGCTTTTCGATAAGACGGTTGAATACCTGGTTCCCCGGCCTGATCAAGTGCACGTGACCACTTAACGCGTCAACGCGTTGCGAACGCGCCCTGCAATCCACGAAGAATCTAGCAAATTGAAACTCCACTTGATCGATCCCTACTCTGTACAAACAAACCCTTCTCAACACCCCTCCCCCAAAACAACGCCAATATCTTGATTTCGTCGGTCCTTCCAATTGCGATAATTTAATTAACAGGACCGACTCATAATGTCTTCTCCGGCTTCGACTCGTCGTAGAGGTCGCCCATCCAGGGCAGAGGCTAGCAGTCCAAGGGTAACAGATGCACAAACAACACCCCGTGCTTCTCGTCGTCTAAGGGGTGAGGCAGCGGTTCCTTCGTCACCGCCTGCCGAGACACCAGATGTGAGAATGGATGAGCCCAGCTCTCCTGTTAGGGCATCATCCACCGTGGACCAAGATGAGACTACACCACGGGGAAACCGTACTGCTATCGGAGGTACGACGGTCATTAGAACTTCTAAATACTCGATGATTACTTACATATAGCAGAGTCTTCCCCAATCAGATACATGTCTAGTTCTAGCCCAACTCGCGCTCGTAGCCTCCAACCAGGGCGCTCCGATATTCCCAGCAGTAGCAGTGGTGCTCTTTTCGTCTCGGATCGCACGACCACAGGCGGTCAGCGCAATGTCGTGTCCCGTCGCAATGATCTTCATTCGGGTGGTTTTGGATCTACGCCTAGTCGACGACGCAGAGTTTTTGTTGACGCCAATGGAATACCTGCCGCCGATGGAGAGCCACAGTCAGATGCAACTTTCTCAAACATTCACCCCGGTACTTCAGAAGCGGATGCGTTAGGTGGTAGCTCTACTCGCGTCATCTGGGGTACCAACATCTCTATTCAAGATTCTATGTCCGCGTTCAAGAATTTCCTCTACAACTTTGCAACCAAGTATCGTCTGTGGGCAGAGGGTGCAACAGAAGATGAAACCCGCAGGCTGGGAGATACTGCAGAGGAGAGAGAATACATCAACATGTTGAACACGATGCGTCAGTTGGGTGTAACTAGCTTGAATCTTGACGCGAAGAACCTCAAAGCATACCCGTTGACTTTGAAATTGTGGCATCAACTACACGCATATCCGCAGGAGATTATTCCTTTGATGGATCAGACCATCAAGGATGTTATGGTTGAACTTGCGATCAAAGAGATGGAGCGCCTGCGGACTCAGAACCAACGGAACCAGTCACACTCGAGGAATCTCAGTTCTGCGCCCGCAGTCCCAAGCTCAGATGCCATGAGTGAGACTGGCCGGATACCACAGACCGAAATTCCAGATCTTGTTGGTGAAGTCGAGACAAAGGCTTTCAAAGTTCTTCCTTTCGGACTTGATTCTAGTGTGAACATGAGAGATCTAGATCCAGCCGGTATGCTCATTATACGCGCTTCCCGCTTTAAGCAGTTCGGTTGCTAACATACACCTTAGATATGGACAAGTTAGTGAGCATCAAAGGTCTTGTCATTCGCGCGACGCCTATCATCCCGGATATGAAAGAAGGTGAGTTGACAGTATCTCACTTTTCACCCACGCTGGCTAACTTTGTCTCTAGCCTTCTTCCGTTGTCAGGCCTGCAATCACGGCGTGCAAGTCGATATCGATCGTGGAAAGATCGCGGAGCCCACTATTTGTCCACGCCCTGCCTGCAAGCAAAGAAACAGCATGGAGATCATTCACAACCGTTGTATTTTCGCCGACAAGCAGGTCATCAAATTGCAAGAAACGCCAGATAGCGTGCCCGACGGTCAAACTCCTCACTCTGTTTCCCTTTGCGTCTACGATGAGTTGGTGGATGTCTGTAAGGCTGGTGATCGAGTTGAAGTGACTGGCATCTTCCGGTGCAACCCTGTGCGCGTAAATCCCCGCCAACGGACGCAGAAGGCACTTTTCAAGACTTACATTGATGTCTTGCACGTCCAAAAGATCGATCGTAAGAAGCTGGGCATCGACGTCACAACCATCGAACAAGAGTTGTCTGAGCAGGCTGCTGGAGATTCAGAGCAGGTTCGGAAGATTACGGCTGAAGAAGAAGAAAAGATCAGGCGCACTGCCACCCGGCCGGATGTGTATGAACTCCTTTCTCGGTCTCTCGCACCTAGCGTCTATGAGATGGATGACGTCAAGAAGGGTATTCTACTCCAGATGTTTGGAGGCACCAACAAGTCTTTCCAGAAGGGTGGTAACCCACGCTACCGCGGTGACATTAATGTGCTTCTTTGCGGTGATCCGTCAACTTCAAAATCCCAGCTGCTTCGCTATGTCCACAAGATCGCGCCTCGGGGTGTCTACACCAGTGGTAAAGGCTCTTCCGCTGTCGGTCTTACAGCCTACGTGACTAGGGATCCCGACACGCGTCAGATGGTGCTCGAGTCTGGTGCCCTGGTACTTTCGGATGGTGGTATTTGCTGTATTGACGAATTCGATAAGATGAACGAATCTACACGGTCCGTCCTGCATGAAGTCATGGAGCAGCAGACGGTGTCAATCGCTAAAGCAGGTATCATTACCACGCTGAACGCTCGAACCAGTATCCTTGCCTCCGCAAACCCTATTGGGAGCCGATACAACCCCAATCTGCCTGTTCCTCAGAACATTGACCTCCCGCCTACCTTACTGTCCCGTTTTGATTTGGTATACTTGGTTTTGGATCGTGTGGATGAGCAAGAAGATCGTCGGTTGGCCAAGCATCTGGTCAACATGTATTTGGAAGACAAGCCAGAGAATGCAAGCGACGAAGAAGTCTTGGTAAGTAACGAATTCGATCTAGGTGGCTCTACTATTGTGCTAATCAGAATGAAAACTTGCAGCCCATCGAGTTCCTGACGGCGTATATTACTTACGCCAAGACGAAGGTTCACCCCGTTCTTACCCCGGCTGCTGGTAAAGCTCTCTCGGATGCATATGTGAACATGCGCAAGCTCGGAGATGACATCCGCTCCTCTGATCGTAGAATTACGGCGACCACTCGTCAACTAGAGTCTATGATCCGACTGTCAGAAGCCCACGCACGCATGCGGTTGTCCCTAGAGGTAACCGCAGCAGATGTTGAGGAGGCAGTGCGTTTGATCCGGTCCGCTATTAAGCAGGCAGCTACGGACTCGCGGACCGGTTTGATTGATATGGGCCTGCTCACTGAGGGCACTAGTGCAAGCGAGAGACGTCAGCGGGAGGCCCTGAAGCGTGGTGTGCTGGCGGTGATCGACGAGCTTAGCGGCGGAGGTGCTACTCCTCGCTGGGGCGACGTTTATCGTGCTTTGACTGAACAGAGCAGCGGCGAGGTGGATGGCGGTCAATTCACAGAGGCAGTCCGCACACTGGAGAAGGAAGGTTACGTGAACGTTCTAGGTGAAGGTGCACGACGGAGCATCCGGCGTATTGGAGGTCGACTTCTGTAATCAAATGACGGGATCATGATGCCACGGAACAACAGTATGTATGTAATCTGGGAAAGCGTATTTTGAGTCAGTCGCATGGATTCGAGGGTACCAGGGACGGTGTCTGGTGTTTTTGTCCAGTTCAATTTTCAGTTAATAGAGAGAGAAGCTCTTACAAACCAAGCAATAGATAATTCAAAATACCTAACTTAACCCAAGAGCTCCTTCGCTAGTAATACAACCCCCCGATCCAATTCCAAGTCCGTCCCCTCAGGCCACAACCTCTTCACCATCCCCTTCGCCCGTTCAACCTGCCGCCCATCCACAAGAACCCCAACCCTAAGCAACAACTCCAACACCTCAGTCACCCAAAACCGACACCCAACCCTATCTGCATCAAACTCATATCTCTCCCTCCCATTCTCCACCAAAACATCCACCACATCCCTAACCCTCAACCCAGCCCTCATATCCACCCCAACCGCAAACTCAAGCAACGCATCCGAACCCGCAGGAGCATTCAGCTCCGATAGAATAACATACGCTTTCGACCCACCAACCAAAACACTACTAGGTACAGTATGACTGGGCTGACAGTCCAAGGCGATAGACGTAGTCTCTGACGTGGAGAGCTAGAAACACCAGTGGTTTGTTGTCTTGGTTGTTCCGACGGGGACTTGGGCGTGGGGGCATGCGATTATGTAGTAGATTTCTTGGGAGAGGATTTGGGGGGTTCTCCTTTGGGGGATGTAGTGGATTGGGGAGGTGGACATTGGTTCTTGTTTTTTTTCCTTTGGGGCTTTTTTGGTGTAAATTTAGAAGTGGCTGGCTTTGGAGGGAATAATTTGAAGATGACTTGAAGGGTGGAAGAATGGAGATGGGGGTGAGGTTCGTATGGAGGAAGTTGCTTTCTTTGTCTGGCCAATCATGTTTTAATGGAGTGTTGTCTTGGTTTATGGGGATGTTATTTGGATGATGATATTGGGGGTTTCTGTTAGACGAAATTCTATTTTGTACACGGAGTGATTCCCCTTGGTGGAATTGGAGAAAGCTGGTTACTGTTGGGATAAATTCAGGAACAAGATCTCCACTGATAGGCGTCTATAACACGATCAGTATAGGGAGGAGCGGTGTCTCTTAATGACGGGGTGTTTGAGGAGGTCTCTTTCTCTTATACTGGGTATATCATTTTCATATAAAGTAGCATTCTGATATTATAGAATATTGTGCATGTGCTAAGTGTAGCTGTCTTCTATAATTTTCAAGTCTGGCGTGTCTAACATTAATCATTTATATCTCATTCTAATCCATATACTTGCATAGAGGCAGACGGTAGCTTTCAATCTGCCAGTATGCTCTGCGCACACCATCCCATTCGTTATCCAGCTTAGGCAGCGCGATCTCTTCCCATTCAACATCGAACCCAGCATCCATAAGGTCCATCTCGGCTACCTTCTGGTAGACATCGTAGCTGATTTGCCGGTCAGCCCCCATACCGTTGAAGAAACTCCACTTCCCTTCTTGCTCAAGCAGTCCAATAACCTGCTCACTGAAGAACTCCCGGAAGTCGCCATACGACTCGGCAAATGTATCGTAGTAGATGGCATCAAACATAACTCCCTGTCCGACCAAGTCAGGGAGAATATCCTGCCACCGACCCTCGTGGATCGTAACACCTGGCTTTTCATCCCAGCCCTTCCGCTTCATCTCGGCGACAACCTCCGGGTGCGCTTCAATAATATGGTGCTCTGCTGGCGACTGCTCCTGGATGAATCCGTCCACAATACCCATACCATGTCCGACATTCAGAACACGAAGTCCAGACGTAGGGAGTAGCTTCTTCGCCGACTTGGCCATGATATCCGTCTCCCAAGCCATCATAACACCGTTCTGATCCTGATCCAGCAGCCGATCATTCTGGAAAGTCAAATTGGAATCAAGATACCGGGAATTGGTGACATCGGGGCCCGTCTCCATAGCCGTTTCAGTAGTGTTAGCCGCCTCAACCAACTGAGGAGCAGAGTCACCCTCCACCTCCACCTCCTCAGCTCCAGTCTGCTCTTCTTGTCCCTCCTCCTCTTCCTCATCATCATCCTCAAGCTCCTCATACCCATCCAACCGATTCAGGAGCAACTCCGCCCGCACACCAGCATCAACAAGCTGCTCATACAGCTCCGTCAATCCCAACCGCTTAGCAAGACACCCAGGCGTCTCATTATTATTATCAAGATCATTCCAAATCGCACCCTCCTGAAGCAAAAACCTCACAGTCGCCGAGCCCTTCTCCTCAATGCTCTTCTGCTCGTCTCCCTGCTCCCCGTTGGTCTGGACGCCGTTCGGCTCCTCGTCGTCAGGCTCGCAGGCCGCAATTGCTGCATGCAGCGGCGCATATCCGGTTTCGGGGTCCTTGACATTGACGGGGTTTGCGATTGTTTGGTTTGAGCGGATTAGTTGGCGGAGTTTGGGGATGTCGTGTTGTGAGGCGGCGAGGAGGATTTCTTGGACATCGAGGTCGACGTCGATTTCTGTTGTTGGGTCGGTCATTTTTTTTTCTCTTTCGTTTTGTTTTTTCGCTCTATAGGTTTTGTCTGGATTGTATGTTAGTTTGTGGTTTATGTGCTTGGATTGGGTTTTCGGGGGATTGGTAGGATTGGTGCGGGGCAGGAGGATGATTGAGGGTGGGATTACTCTTTTGCTGGTCGAAGGGGAGATTTATTTGAATAGAGAAATTAGGTAGATAATTGGGAGGTATCGGTGGTTTCCTTGTATTAAAGCGACTGGATTGGAGTCGACTTTGAAAGTGTAGGAATAAAGTGTTTCTTCCCCGCCGTCAATATAAAATTTCCGCCCGCCGCGTTCATCAACTCCGCGCGCGGAGCCAATCGCATTCCGCAGAGCATAGACAGAGACTTAACGCCGGGTTAGTTATCTACGAAGGGAATATGGCCAGGATGATTATTGTATTTCGTAGTCAAATCATATTGAAAGAGAAGAGAAACATTTCGCCCGATTGCTTTGAAAATCCTTAAAAACACTCGAAACTATTTGTACAGATACCTTATCCCACACCCCGATCGTTCATTCCAAAGCGACATCAATAGCGCCAGTAAGAATGAGGGCCGATGCAACCAATTGAATATAATAGCGAAGCTAGACTTCCTCAGAACCTTCATCTGCGGGGAGCCGTCTTGGTCATTATTCCTTTCCAGGGAGAATTTCTTATTTCGAGTCTTCGACGTTGGCGTTGACGTTCAGACCCAGACCCTGGGAATCCAGGTACAGCTTGTTCTTGCCACCGTTCTCCTGCAGAATCTGGGCAATTTGACGAGCATTCTCGATCTTACGCAGCTCGATGTAACTCTTGCTCTTCTTGATGGCATCACCAATGAGTTCGGCGGAACGAGCCTCACCCTGGGCGCGGACAATGAAGGCTTGCTTCTCTTGGCGGGCCTTGTCGACCAGGAAAGCAGCACGCTGGGCTTCCTGTTGGGCGACTTGCTTGGCTTCGACAGCGGCGGTGAATTCAGGGGAGAAGGTCAGGTGCTGTCAAAGGGTACGACGTTAGTGTTTTAAACAGCTCAGATCCATGCACGAGTTGGGAACCATACCGTAAGCGACACATCGTCCAGAGCAATGTTAAAGCGAGCGGCTCGGCGAGCGAGGCTATCCCGAACCATCCTGGCGACGTTCTCACGCTGGGTGATAAGCTGACTAGCGTTGAATTGCGCAACCACGCTCTTCAGGACCTCGTTGACAATCGAAGGGAGGACACGCTCATCGAAGTCCTGTCCGAGGGTACGGTAGATCTGTGGAAGAGCATCCACCCGGGGTCTCGAAAGAACACGGCAGGTGATGTTCACCATCTGCAAGTCCTTGGTACCAGTGAGGGAAGCGATGTTCCGCGGCTTCGCGCGCACGTCATAGATAACCGGCGTTTCGATCCATGGAATCCTGATATGAGTACCTAACGTGAAGATAACTAGTTAGTATGGGATTGAAGGGATGAAAGGAAGGGACAACGAGAAGATTTGCGCCGGCATACCTTCACTGTAGATCTCTTTCTGAACACCACCTATTCTCGAGTACTTGATTGCACGGTGACCACCGTCGACTAGGAACCGCCTCAGTCAGCCATTATGTACGTATCACTGGAACAAGTAGGTAAATTCCGGCATGCTCACCGTTAAAGAGGGAATTTGATATAGCCCATCCACCAACACCGAGCAAGATCAGAGCTCCAGACAGCCCCAAGCCACGACCCCCACCAGAGGGGAAGCCGCCGAAGCCAAACCCTCCACGGCTTCCACGGTTCTGCAGAATCACTTGGAGTCTCTCCCACTGTTCCCTTGGGTTCCGAGCCATGATGGTGGTTTGAGAGTAGAATAATATGAGAGATGACGATGTGACGGAGCCGGCGTTGAGGTTCTTTCGATGTTCCGGCAAATCGTCCGTTTGGGTCACCGCCTTCAAGTAAAGCTCAAGCTACCAGTAAAGCTGCCCGTCAACTCACTCCATTTACAGAAAATTGTCTACTGAGGTTCAAGAGTAGACTACGAATTCTTTTGATAATACGAGTTATTCCTTACACTTGAACTGAAAGTGTGTGGGAGCCTTCGCCTCCTGCCAAATCCCGTTGGACCATTCGCGCACTGCGTCTTCACGTTTCATTCCCCCATTGTTTGAAAGAGCCTGCAGATTGTCTATAACCCCGGCAAAGATGGCGCCTCCAGAAAGAGCCGGAAAGAGTGTCTTTTTGGGGAATATCCCATACAGTAAGTGCTTCCATGTGGCAAACCTTCATATTCAACTGACGCTAACGCCCAATCTCAGACCTCACGGAGGAGCAAGTGAAGGACATTCTTAGCTCTGCGGGCACAGTAACCAAATTCCGCTTGATGATGAACCCAGAGACAGGAAAGCCTAAAGGATATGGGTTTGCCGACTTCGCCGATGCCGATGCAGCTGCCTCCGCAGTTCGCAACTTGAATGACTATGAGGTCATGGGACGGAAGATCCGTGTGGACTGGCCTCACAACAACGAGAAGGATTCGATACCCCCAGATTATTCGCAGACGTCTCAAGTGCCTGGACAAGATGGACAGATGGGTGCACAGCAGTCATCCGCGCCTCTACCGCCTCTTCCCCCGGGCGTGGATCTCCCTCCGCACCTAGACTGCCCGAACGCAATCTCCCAAACACTCTCCTCTCTCCCTCCGAATCAACTCCTCGATGTACTCTCTCAGATGAAGTCATTAGTCATGGCCGATCCGGCACGCGCTACGGAACTTTTACGACAAGCCCCTCAGCTTGCATACGCTATATTCCAGGCTCTGCTCCTGATGAACCTTGTCGACTACAGCACGTTAGGCACAGTGGTGGAACAGGCCGCCCAGTCCCAATCGGCAGCAGCCGCTCCTCCGGCAGCGCAGCCTTTTCAGCCATTCTCAGCCGTACCCGGTCCGGTCTCCACTCCACCTCAGCCCCAGCAGCAAATGCCCGGGCAAGACGAACTCTTGCAACAAGTGCTCAGTATGCCACAATCGGCTATTGATGCACTACCTCCGATGGAGCGGAGCCAAATCATGCTTCTACGACAGCAATTAATGCAAGGTGCCATGCGGTGATGAGATAGCGAGATTGATCTAGACCAACGGACTTACGTGATTTTGGTACTTTTGAAACTACAATACTTCAGGTTTTTACTCTTTCCTCTTTTGTCTTTTTTTGCCTCTTCTTATGTTCCAATGACAAATGGGATGGCGCAAGATGGTTCATGTGATTTGACACAGGAATGTATACTTAGTTTTAGTACAGGCTATTGATAGTAGTAGATATCCCATATCTTGATTGTTTTCTTTTTTTTGTTGGTTCTTTTATCGCTCCCCTTTTACGCCACCACGTAAATTAATCCACGTAAATTTCATTTAAATTAATTTATGGCAAGAGAACAAATGATAGTGGGTGTATTTGCCGATTATTATCTGGACTGAGAATAAAAAAAAGGAGGAGAAAAAAAAATTGAAAAATGAAAGAAAAGAAAAAGCAGGCTGAAGGGCTCAAGTCTCACAAGGTGGTAAAACGGGTTCAAGTTCAATGCAACTTCGTCCGAAAATGGGAGACCCTTCGTTTTCCCTAAACTGTTTCCTGCACTGCTGACCGACTTTCCCCAGTGAGTGGTTTTTCACTTTGGAAATATCCAGATTTCTTCACTTCTGCCCCATTCTGCAGGATTACACTATGACCATGTCTGGACGTCTATCTTCTCCGTGACAGAAGTCTGGTTCAGCCAGGGATCCTAGCGCACGAAGATCGACACCCCCCTGAACCCTATCTTAGCCTGGCTCGCATACCCTCCCATTGACCGTTCCAGTTGGCGAAGCATTCCAACAAAAAGAGCGTATCAAATGCCTCAATAGCTCTTATGCAGCTAGTGAATGCGCAAGCTACTACTAGTGGTGAGCCAAGACTAGAAGGAAGGACCAACCAGGCTCTAGAGATAGTCTATTGTTTCAGCTATCGACTGCACAATCTAGCGGAACCGCACCCAAGGATTTATGTCGATCCGAT
This sequence comes from Aspergillus novoparasiticus, assembly GCA_009176405.1. Classification (NCBI taxonomy): domain Eukaryota; kingdom Fungi; phylum Ascomycota; class Eurotiomycetes; order Eurotiales; family Aspergillaceae; genus Aspergillus; species Aspergillus novoparasiticus. Next base: position 109,551 of record ML733433.1, read on the forward strand.
GCGACAAGGAAATAGTCTCACCTTAGCTCACGATCGACCCGTGTCATTAGCACGCTCTGAGACCGTCTTCCATGGTTAGAGGCTGCGATATATCGGATTGCACTCCCGGTGAAATACTGTGACAAATAACTACTTAAAGCCCACCTGGGCCTTAGGTTGGAGTTTCCACAGCAAACAAAGAAAACTTTATTCGTAAGAGACAATGGACTTGTTGAATATGGGAAACCTGAGTGACTTCCAGACCCACATACAGACTGCATATCAGGCACGTCAACGCCTACAGAATCTGCAAAGAGAGGGTACATTAAATGTTGACGGAGCTACTCTTGACATCTCTGCTATAGTAGCAGTAGCATAGTAAGTAGCAAACCTTCTAACCTTCAAGACAACCACTGCTAGGCTGATTCTGACACTGAACAGTTATGGCTGTATACCTAAGATCACCACAGATCCTGCTGTCCTTGAAAAGATTGAAGCAAGCGTGCAGGTACTGAGAGACCATCTGGATAAGGGCTACCACGTCTACGGTTAGCTCCCCTTTTAAGTCGGACTGCTTTGTAACTCGGTATACTGATATTCTTCGTAGGTGTCAATACTGGCTTTGGCGGCAGTGCTGATTCTCGAACGGATCGAGTGGTAGCGCTGCAATCCGGACTCTCCCAGCTTCTACAAGCAGGTGTGCTAGTTACCTCAGATAAGGATACCAATGTGGACATCGAACGACAGGTTCGCCTGGATTCACATGCTGTGCCCGTCCCCTGGGTGCGAGCAGCCATGTTGGTTCGGTGCAATTCGAACGCCCGCGGCCATTCTGCAGTTACGCTTTCAGTGATGAAGTCTATCTTGCAGCTTTTAGAGAGTCGCATCACACCAGTTGTTCCTTTACGAGGCTCTATCTCCGCTTCTGGAGATCTCATTCCACTTTCTTATATTGCAGGTGCCATTGAAGGCAATCCCGATGTGCATGTTCATGTACAGAAATCTCATAAATCCCAGATAATATCTTCTAGAGATGCACTTTTGTCTGCCGGCATGGAACCCCAAGTGTTAGGTCCTAAGGAGGGATTAGGCCTAGTCAACGGTACTTCATTCTCTGCAGCACTGTCCAGTCTCGTTATGTACGAGACTCATCAACTGGTCGTGCTAGTGCAGGCGATCTCGGCTGTGGCTCTAGAAGCACTCATGGGTAATGCTGAGAGCTTTCACCCCTTCATCTCTGCCATTCGGCCTCATGACGGCCAAATGGAATGTGCCAGGAACATCCTTTCGTTTCTCCAGGGATCTCGTCTTGCCCAGGGTATTCAAAGTGTGAAGACTCATACTCGCCAAGGCTTGATGCAGGATAGATATGCACTTCGATGTGTGCCTCAGTGGATCGGACCACAGCTGGAAGACATTCTACTCGCACATAAGCAAGTCACCGTTGAACTTAACTCGACAACAGATAACCCACTGATAGATCCCGAGACCGGCGATATTCTCCACGGGGGTAATTTCCAAGCGGTTTCCGTTACTTCTGCGATGGAGAAGACAAGATCATGCCTTCAGATGTTTGGCAGGCTCCTCTTCTCTCAGTCTACTGAACTGGTCGACCCAAGCCTTAACAACGGCCTTCCTACCAATCTTGTCGCCGATGACCCAAGCCTCTCCTTCACTATGAAAGGCGTCGATATTAGCATGGCTTCATACATGGCAGAGTTGGCTTACCTTGCCAACCCGGTGAGCTCGCACGTACAAGCAGCGGAAATGCGCAACCAATCAATCAACTCTATGGCATTTGTATCCAGTCGGTACACCATGCAGGCAGTCGAGATAGTGTCGCTCATGTGCGCTTGTAGTCTATACATTGGATGCCAGGCCTTGGATCTTAGAGTACTGCATTTGACCTACCTCGATAACATCAAGCCACAACTCCATCTGCTTACCTCCGATCTTTTCTCCTCATACCTATCAGATCAAGAGCTTGCAACTCTGACCGAATCGCTCTGGGAAAACATCTCAAAAAGCTGGTCGACAACAACCCGCCAGGGAATACCTGAGCGAGTGCAAGTAGCCGTCAAAAACGCTATTCCTACGCTGCTAGATACTCTGAAAGAGAAGCGCGGTCCAGGTCTTTCGGATCTGAATCGATGGGAAACCCAAGCCGCTGACCTTCTCAACAAAACATATCAAAACACGGCAGACACATTCTTTAACCAACAAAACACAGAGGAGTTCCTGGGCGCTGGTGCTAAGATTCTCTACCGCACCGTTCGCCAAGATCTCAACGTTCCCTTCCACTTGGGCTTCGTGGAGCACCCGACAATTAATAATGAAACCCTGAATGGTCGCTCGAAAAAGACCATTGGTTCTTGGATATCAATTATCTATGAGGCCATTCGTGACGGCAGGTTAATGGGTCCTTTCATGGACTCCCTTGCTTCAAAGAGCTCCAGTGCTGATGACTCTTTGACAAAGATAAGGAGTCTAAGGATGTCCCGACTATGAATTAGTGATCCAGATATTGCAAGAATAGACTTTCCATGAAGTGCTTGAACAACCCTGGCGGTTAATTTCATCAAGAGAATCATTACGCTCACTTTAAGTACTGCTGTAATCATCCATCATCCTCTCTTCCTTATTATCACTTGGCTTAGATTACGATTCATAGCTGTTCCATAGATGAACCTTATCATATTATTGATGACTTGACTCCTGAAGTCAACTCAAGTGATCTTCGGAGAATAAACACACAGCCAACCTTCGATTTCTGTAGTCTGTTAATCGACCCCAAAGCCAGGTAATCATATTAATGTATCTCGCAACACTGCAAAGCTACTTCTACGCACTCGAAGATATTTCGTTAAACCCTCACGTATGCCCTCACCCAAGCCTCACAAGGTCCACAACCGGGATAAGCTTCTAGCATACATATAGATTCAACGTGACCCAACTTCTTCAACCCGCCTTGAAACCCCAAATGATACAAGTTGACCTACAAGATGGCAGATATAGACGATTAGGAAGTACCTCAATAGCTTACTAAGGCTATCATTCTATAAGTCTCACTATCAATCAATTCTGTTGATATTGATCTTCGACAGCCGAGTATTTGCGCCTTGATAAGGGGGTAAATTATAAGATATTACGATCTGTTCGTACTGAAGTCCAGACAGGTACTACTGACCAGGTACTAAGTGCCAGTAGATACTACAATAACAACATCTTTTGTCCCAGAAACCTCTGTATTATGAGTATTGTTGCTTGGTTGCTGCTGTCTCTGTGGATATGAATGTGTTAGATACCTCTCTTTGGTTGCCATATAATTACCGTGTAGATATAGCACTTTCAAAAAGAAGAAATCAAGCTTATAAGCTTCACACATTGCTTCTCTTGTGGTATCCCAACGAGAGCAGCATTGTCGGGGCAGATATCCCCCCTTTTGAGATATGTTATTCCATTCACTACAAGACATGAAACACAACACAGCAAATAGCAGGCCACGTAGGGAACGCGGCAATTTCACTGTGAACGATGCGATTACCCCTGTAGCAAGTGATATTTCATTATATCTCTTAGGGCCCAGTCACACACGTCCACATTTTTGTTTTTATCTCCTATGTCTGCATCTCCAAGCACACACTATCTTCATCCTCGTGACAGCATCGTGCCCTATAGCACTCATCTGGATACATCCTGGCTCATATAGCTTGTTCTTAGAGAGGAATATCTTTTAGATTAGCAAGATCTCATTTATCTCTTCTTTCAGAAGCATCATCTTTCTACATACATTCGAAATGGCTCGTGGCAAGAGACCCGCCTCCTCTACCCCCTCCGCACGCGCTACCAAGCGTAGACGCACCCAACCCACCGACGCTGGACAAGCTAGTTCAAGCTCTACTCCTATCATCGAAAATCAGACGGCTGGCATGGATCCTGAGCTGCCAGAGGTCATTAGATCGGAACCTCATTTTGGCAAAAGACGGCTCAGCACACAGTTGGCTCTGAATCTCCCTCCTCTTCATAAACTGAGCGACATCTATCGTTCCATCACTGCTCGAGCACTGGAGCTTAACCTTGGAGAGTTTCTTCAGCATATTGGATCAAAGCCCCTGAGAATCGTAACTGCCTGCTCGGGGACTGAGAGTCCGTTGTTGGCCTTGGAGTTGGTGCAGGAGAGTGAGTGTTCCCTTATTCTGGTCTTCTTCAATAGTGGTGAGGCTGGTCTGACTGACGTGCTTTCAATAGATCTGAGGAAGCACTTCGATCGAGACTTCAATTTTCATCATCTTTTCAGTGCAGAGATTGTGCCTTATAAGCAGCGCTACATCGATAATAACTTTCATCCGCGTCTGCTCTTTCGTGATGTGACTCAACTGAAGGACCGTGTTGCGTAAGTTCGCTCGAGTTTCTCCTTTTTATTTTGGTGCCGCCCTCCCTTCCCTCTGGTTGTATTTCTGTTTTATGCTTTTTTTTTATCGGGTTTTCTTTTGTTTTCAAAAGTTTTGTTGCTTTGGCTCTTGCTGCATTCGCCTCACCCCCTTAGTCCGAGACGCCGTACTTGACAAGATCTCCGCTAACTGTCACCGAAAAGTCAAACCGCTTATGGCTCTCTAGAGAAGGTTCCCAGGAACCCAGACATGTTAATTGCCGGATTCTCTTGCGTTGACTTCTCTTCACTGAACAACAAGCGCAAGACCCTCGACGACAGCGGAGAATCCGGCGGGACATTCTGGGGGATCCTCGGCTACGCAAAGAGGTACAGGCCGCGAATAGTCGTACTGGAAAATGTACGGACGGCTCCATGGGGAAAAATCGCCGAGGCATGGGGTGGCATCGACTACTTCGCGTGCCATGCAGAGGTAGACACCAAAGCATACTACCTCCCACAAACCCGCGAGAGAGGGTACATGCTCTGTGTTGACAGACAGCGGATGCGAGAACACGGTCTGGAGGAAACGGCCATGGCGGACTGGGTCAAGATCCTGTCTCAGTTCAAACGCCCTGCGAGCTCACCGGTTGGTATGTTCCTGATGGACCCTGATGATCGTAGACTAGAGCAGATAGAGAACGATATGACGACGCGGTCAGCGTCGCATACAGTCTACAATTGGGAGCGGTACCAGGTCAGGCATCAGAATTACCGCATGAACATGGGCCTGGGACACCGTCGCCCGTTCACCCGCTCGCAGGAGGATGGATCTTCTCAGATGCCGGATTTCACCTGGCAGCCTTGGCTCCGAAGTATGCCAGAGCGAGTCTGGGATACACTTGACGCCAATTTCCTTCGCAAGCTCGTGGAAGGGTATGACATGAACCACAAAGAGTAAGCACTCTTCTACCCCTCCTTTCTACTTCAACAGTTCAATCTTTCTCTTCCTTTCTCCCCCGCCTCCCGCCCGGCCTCCCACGGCGGGGGAAAAAGTATCATTTGCTAACAGTCTTTCCAGGAGGTGCATAGAACTTTCTCAGGGTATCGATCGAGAGGTCGACACCCGTGCGTACGGCATAGTGGGCTGTATCACTCCCTCCGGCATCCCATACTTGACCATCAGAGGTGGCCCTCTCTGTGGACTCGAGTCCCTTTCTCTTCAGGGATTACCACTGGATAGACTGATACTTGCCCGCGAAACTCAGGCTGAACTTCAACAACTCGCTGGAAATGCGATGAGTTCGACGGTCGTAGGCGCTGCTATTCTCTCTGCCCTTATTGTGGGCCACAAGGTACTCGGTAAAGGTAGTCAGCAGCCTCGTCCGAAAAAAGAAGTCCCGCAGCACAAACGGTTTGAGCTGTGTTGCGATCACGAGCTCGTTTCAGGCAGTATTAATGTCGACGAAGCGACTGATGTAACCATCTCTGATATCCAAGCTCAGGCCGCGAGTAGCGCGAGATATTGCGTATGTGAACGCCAAACCGCCATAAAGCGGGATATCCTTCGATGTAAACTTTGTGATCATACCGCTTGCTCAGACTGTGCCGGTAACCCGACTCATGATTATCAACGTGCTCCTGAACTGGTCCGCACCCAGCCGTTAGATTTCGTGAGCCGACTCAGACGTTCTCTTCCTGCTCGACTGGTCATATCCGGTATTTTGCAAGAGCATTACGATGTCTTTAAGGCGGACATATCGATCGATTGTTCCCCTAGCGTCTGGAAGAAATTCTTAGACGCTGTGGTTCTGTTAATGAGCGACGAGTTCCACTTTGTCGACATCAAAAGGAGCTCTGTGTGGACGGTCACCTATGAGGGCAAGCATGGAGTTATAAGTCTTGTTGTCAGTGGTTTTTGGTCGTGTTGGTCGCTCCATGCAAAACCCTCAGAGGATGAACCTGTCGTCTGTCTCATTCGCGAAATCTTTTCGAAACCAATTGCACGCATGACTCCCAATCCCAATTCCCTTTTGGAAGGCGAATGGGAGATTCTCTCCCCTATCTGTTCAAAGTGTACGCTCATGTTTTCAGGAAGTGATCATCGCATCGAATCTTTCGAGGCCAAATGCGGCATTCAAGTTAAAGGCTTCCCTGAATCCAAAGTATGGACACAGATCACGGTCGATGGCTCTAATGATGATATCGAAGCTCTTGGGGTAGACTACCGAGGGACATATGATCTTCTCCCTCACTGCGGAACAGCGAGTGGCTGCTTGCATAAGAAACCGGCAGTTGGAAATTCTCCCGCAATGTACTTCTTTTTGGATCCCTCAAAGCTCGATGAGCCAATGTACGACTCATTTGTCTTTTCTTTGGAACACGAACGGACTCTTGGATATGCATCACGTTCGACTATCGCGGAAGTTTCTCACAAGTGGCGGTCTTCGAGTCTGGGTTCGGAGCCGGAGTATGCCAACGTGTTTCATCGTAAATCCATCAAGCTGCAAGCGGTCACGTTGGACTCCTATGTTCCGGATTCCCCCATCATCTGCTCCAATCTGAAGCCGCTCACGTCAATGGCGATCAGTAATCGGGACTGTCGTAGTGCAAATATCACTCTTCTCTCTTTTGAAGCACAAGCCACTGCTATTGATTCTTTCTGGAAAAAGGGGCCATGGGAAGTGGCTAATCCCGTGGAATCTCCCGCTCTCCTTGGAAATATTTCTTGGTTACTTCAAAAGGCAGTTGGTTTTTCCGCATTTCAGGATTGGATCTCAGTCAACGACGGCAAATCTTCGGGCAAATCGAATAGCCCTGTGTGTGGAGTGTGTGTACCAGCAAAGCCCCGGATCATATGGGGTCGCAACACTCGAGGACAGATCAAGGCATACGAGGATCCACACGATGCAGCTCTGTACGAACGGCAGGTCAAGCTCAGGCCTCCGCCCTTTTTAGTATTCCGTCGTGTCGACGAAGAGGATAATGGACACATGCGTGTCACGCTCAACGTTCAAATGCTACTGCATCAAGCCTATGAGAGGCTCTTCAACACGAATGTCCCTAACAATGCTTCTTTCTTCTGGCGTGTCGTGCCCAATTCTTTTGATTCGAGAAATCTCGTGTTCCCCGATTTCAATCTCGTCAGCAACAGAAATAACGCTCAAAGCGCTCAACCGCCTAACTTCCAACTCGATCTGCGGCCTGAGCAGCTGCGCTCCCTCTCCTGGATGATCCACCGTGAAAGCCTTGATCTTGAACCTTTCATCGAAGAAGAGGTGGAGGAAGCCCTTCTTCCTATGCTGATGTGGCGCGCAGAGGGCAAAGTATGCGTGGAGAAAACCGTCCGCGGCGGTGTCCTAGCGGACGACGTTGGATATGGAAAAACAGCTATCACTCTCGGATTGATCGATACTCAGTACAGTCAGCAGACTGAGCCGGAACCCATCGATGGCTTCGTCCCTACAAATGCCACCCTCATTGTCGTGCCCAAGATCATGATCAAGCAATGGCAGTCCGAGATCACAAAGTTCCTCAACGATACGTATCGTGTGTTGGTGATCGACGGACTAGCGGCATTAGGAAGAAAGACGGTTCGAGATATTCAGCAGGCAGATCTTGTTTTGGCTTCTTGGGCTGTTTTCAACAGCCAGAACCATTATGAGAAGCTGCAACAGTTCACCGGCATGCCGCGAGTCCCGCCAAAGGCAGGTCGCAATTTCGATGATTGGTTTGTTAAAGCGCATGCGGTGATGATGGAACATGTCCAGCTCCTGGTAGACCAGGGCCCTAGGACAGTACTTGAGTCGATTCAGGCCAGACGCCAGGAAGTCAAGGACAACGAAGCTAATTCCATATATATCCCGTCAAAGCGGCTTAAGGGAGACCAGTATTCAAACGTTCACCAAGGCCAGGATCCTGGCACCGAAGCGGGGGCTCAACATGTCGATTCATCAACCGAGGATGAGCTGTCGGAATCTAGCGAAGAGGAGGATCCCGAAGAAATTCGGGCGAGAGTTGACAAGCTCCTCAAACTCCAACCTAGGACGACCGTACCCACGACCTCAAAAAAGGAGAAGGAAGACGAAAGTGACTCAGAAGATAGCGAGGATGAGGAAGCCCCGACGGCATCACGCTCTGGGAAAGCACATGGCTCTGGTAAAAGGGGTCAAGGTGTGAAGCGCAAGCGTGCACCCGGTAAGACGTCCAAAGTCTGGGACGACAGGAAGGAGTTCGGCATAAATAACACCGCTCAACAAGCTTGGACGACAGTAAAGCTTCCTCTACTTCATGCATTCTCATTCAATCGACTTGTTATTGATGAGTTCACTTTTACAAACCCCGAACGACTGGTGCCTCTTCTCAAGCTTCAGGCTCGTTCGAAATGGGTCCTATCCGGCACACCGCCGCTGAACGACTTTGCTGATGTTAATACAGTTGCACCCTTCTTGGGCATCCATCTCGGTATCGACGATGACGACATTAAGTCACAAAACGCACGTCTTAAGATGATCCGCAAGCAGCGATCAGAAGCAGAATCTTTCCAGGCGCTGCGGGCCCCGCGAAGTGAGGAATGGCATCGTCGACGACACGATATTGCACAAAGATTCTTGGACGAGTTCACTCGCAAAAATGTCGCAGAGATTGATGAGATTCCGTCATCAGAACACATAGTTCTCATTCAGCAATCACCTGCCGAAACAGTTATATATCTTGAGTTGTGCAAGCAGTTGATGACATACAACCGTTTGGGTCGCCGAGGTGGCAGAAAAGGTATCAGAGGTGATCGGGAAGATAGATTGGATGAAGTGATTGGGAGCAGCAAAACAAGCGAAGAAGCCCTTCTCAAACGATGTTCATCTCTCGCTTTGCAGGGTCGCTGGCACAATGGTGTACCTGAAGCGCTCACCTGCAGCTCGCTGATTGAGACTCGATTGAAACAGCTCGAGGGCCTCAAGGAAGAACTCATGGAGAAGTTCAAGCAAGCTGCATGGGTATACTGTGCTTGTGACCTAAGACATGAAAAGTTCCACGAGTTCATTGAGAGCATCAAGGCGCACGATTTTGGTGACAAGACTGTGACCGAAAAGATATATCCACTCGTTAAGAGTGCAATACTCACTTCACAGACAGATGACTGGAAGCTATTCTTTTCTGATCCAGCACAAGTAGCTGAGGACTCAGTTAATACAGAAATGCGGGATGGGACTGAGGTGAAAGAGGACAATGACGATACCGGTGGGGAGGTAAGCTCTAGCGGTGCTTGACCAGGTTTGACTAGAGACTTGAAGTTAACAAATAATGGGAATCAGGCTAGTGAGAAAACTCCAAAGCGTGGTACAAAGGGTGCAAAGACTATGAAACAAGGTGTAAAGAAAGAGAAAGCACCAGAGCTTCCAGTCAAGCCAACCCACATCAGCGAGTTCAAGCTCACGCTGCGAACAGTCGCGAGTGGTCTTCGAAAGCTGATCCTCGAATGGGTTGCCCGGGAGAGAGCGCTCAGATTCCTAAAGGCAGTACACCTTGTTCAGATTGGGTCAGAGATTACTGAATGCAGTTCCTGTCATACAACGCCAGAAACAGCAAATCATATCAGCATATTGGGCTCATGCGGCCATGCCCTGTGCTCACAATGTACCCTAAGGACAGCTCAGAAAGAAGAGTGCAATGTTGAAGGCTGCCGAGGCTCAGGAAAGGAATTCAATGTCATGGACGCATCTACTCTTAAGTGCGATGAGAGGGACAGAAGTGCCAAATATGGAGGCAGCAAACTGGATAAGATGATTGAAATCATCCAGGCAGTGCCCACAGGTGATCGGATCCTCCTCTTCATACAGTTCCCCGAGCTTATAGACGTCGCATCTAAAGCCTTAGAGCTGGCAAAGATCAAGTACACTGCAATCATAGCAACTGACCGCAGGGCAGAACAGAAGGTCCAGCACTTTCAGGAAGCTGGTAGCTTTGGTGAGAACAAAGTGTTGGTTCTGAACTTGGGAAGCGAGATGGCCGCTGGACTGTGAGTTGGCTGTCGACTCGTGTTTCAGTCTATACTAACAAAGATTAGAAACCTCCAGTGTGCAAACCACGTTATATTTCTCTCACCTATGTTTGCTCAGACCCAGTACGACTATGACTCGTCGATGACCCAGGCTATCGGACGAGCCAGACGATATGGACAAACCAAGCACGTCTACATATATCACCTGTTGGCAAGGATGACTATCGACACTACCCTCTTCCAAGACCGTCACGGTAAGGTGCTGGTTGAGAGGAGTGGCGAGGCCACCCTTGCTGCGAGGGAGGAGGTCGAGGAGTGGGAGATAGTGAGAGGCGATGTCTGTTGTGGTGGACAACGCGTTCTAATGTGTGGCACAAATCTCACTTAGAATACACATGATTCTTTTATCTTGTGTTTTTGCGTGAATATATGTACTTAGTTTTGAAAGAAACCAATTTGGTTTGTGCGGGCAGAGCAGTTGTTGGTTGGTTGAGTTGGGTGGATTGGTGAATGGGGGGTTCAAGAGGGTGCCGGAGACCGAAGTCCCGATATTCTGAGCAGCATTTCACCCATGCACGTATATAGGAAAGTAGAACAGGTATGGAAACTTTATAGACATTAGATAAGGCGGTTATATGGAGCTCATCGGAAGATAGAAATAACAAAGGTCATATCAACCCCCCATTCCTCAAACTAGCTATTCTCATTATCATCCATTGGCAGGTCATATCTTTCAGATCAAACTCAGGCATGTATGTATGTCTTTCCCAGACTCTTACAACCTGCATACTTCTGCATTTGCCGACCTGCCTGTGTCCAGAATCTCCTCAACCAAACGTACGCAAGTCCTCGCACAGCCAACCGCAAGAGTCCATCCCGACCCACCATGGCCATATTTATGAACGATCCGGCATGTATTCACTCGGCTATCAGCGGAGACTCTGACATTCAAATGAGAGAAGGGGCGCAAGCCTTGTGCAAGAGACTGTGATTCGTGGTCTGTATCCTTGAGGACCGGCAGAAATCCAGTCGCCCGTTCCCACATCGCCTTGACTTCAGGAGAGTCAAGGGCGAGGTTCAGCTGCCAGTTATTGCGTTGAGTGATTGAGCCGATCACAAGTGTATGGTCGTTACGAGGAACAATGAAGACCGCTTTGCTCACCGAGCCATCATGATTCATCTGAGCCGGAAGAAGAAACGCATGGTCCGCTGGGTAACCCTCCGGCCTCCTGATCTTGACTGCTCCGTGGACGGGGAATATCTGAGTATCGGTTGCAAGCTCACGAGCTCCTATGCCGCTTGCATTGACAATGATATCGGCATGATAATCACTCAGTAGCTCTTGTTCATGGAGACGGAGATCACCAATGATTTCTCTAGTCTCATCAGAAACGCCATAGCAACATCAGTATCAATCATGGGGGCTGCATGCTGGTATTCGCAAGCAACATTAAACTGTTTCTTCGGGTCCACTAAATCTGCCAACACTCGTGAGTTGACTTTCTTTCCGCCATTGGCATCAGCCATGCAGTGATAATTGACTCTCAACTGATCCCTGAAAGGCGAATCCACGCTCTCATCCAGTGTCTTCATTTCAAGGTACTTGTCATAATGCCTGTCATCACATCCATAAATCAATTTGCTTAGAGTAGCTCTCTAGTTTGACTTTAGAATCTCAACATCTCCTAGATATTCTACGCTGTCTCGGTGTACTTGTAGGGCATGGTATGTATAACACAGCGTGATATAAGCCTTCACATTACGCCGTACAGGACGATCATCAGGCAATTGACAAATATAGATTGGTCTGCGCAATTTCTGCAGCATCCCGTATACTGCATTCCGTCTTGTGCAGAAACCAGGGTTCTACGGCATATACAACCCGGTCTGGACTCTAACCCTATCCGACTTCGCCCGTGGGTCTGGTTGCTGTTTGCTCAGTTGTCCCGGCGGGTGGCATGTTTGCTGGCCTGGTTGACGATCTCGGGGAGGGTGGTGTACTTGCTTGATTTGTTGGGGTTGGGAATCCTTATGCTCAATTTTACGTCCATTATACGTATAATGGACTATTTCCTAGGTCTATTCGGGAATGGACGTACTACGTTGGTTGTTGCAAACATGCCTTGGAAAGGGGGACTCAGGGATTCGAGAAACGAAAACTGCATTGGGTACTGCTAAATAGAACTTCTATGGTAGTCCCTACCATCAATGTTTGACTTTTTCGAAGAAAAACATCAAACAAGCATACTGTACATAATCGACATCTGGCGGTCCTGTCCCGTGTCTACCGGCCAGGGGAAAATAAACTAGAAACGCGAAAGGATAATCCCAACTCCAACGCATCGAGTCAGAATGAGCTTCTTGAGATGAAATTATGGTTTGTCATATATTTATTGCTGCTGAGGCTGGTCCAAGGCACCGTCCTTTCTCATCATCGTCTCCGGATCCCACACAGGGTTCTTCAGGTTTGTCAGTCCGGCGCTGTTCTCACAGGTGTTTCTTCCACTCAGTGGGCCAGGGGCAGGAATCTGGACGGTCTTCCCGGCGTCGGTGGCAGTCGCGGACTCCTTGAGTGCGGTGAGGAGAGTCTTCATGGACTCGGGAGTCAGATCCTCGTAGTAATCGTCGTTGATCTGGACCATAGGGGCGTTGACACAGGCGCCCAAGCACTCGACTTCAAGCAAGGTGAAGAGTCCATCCTCGGTGGTGTGTCCGGAGGTGATGCCGAGGTGTTCCTCGATAGCTTCAAGGATCTTGGTGCTGCCGCAGCCTCCGAGCTGGCATGGTGTCTGGTCCCAATCCCGTCAGCAGATGTCACTTATTAAACGAAGCCCGTAAAAGACGATGGTGTTCATACCGTTGTGCAAAGCTGAACAAAGTATTTGCCAACAGGCTCACGGTTGTACATGGTATAGAAAGTAGCGACTTCGTAGACACGCATGGGGGGCATCTCCAGGAGGCGGGCGACCTCATTCATGACGCTAATGCTGGTGAAGCCGTGCTGACGCTGGCCCAGATCCAGAAGAGGCATGACGGCAGCCTTCTTGTACTGGGGAGGATAGCGCTTGAGGATCTCATCGATCAATCGTTGGTTCTGCTCGTTGAACGTGAACGGGATGCTCGGGTTGTTGGTAGGCTTGTTGCGGTGCTGGGAATCTACCGGTCAGCAAAGGCACGGTCTCAAAACCCCCCTCATCTTTGCACCCATTGAGGAAAAGCAAGGTATCTGAGAAGATTGCGACCGCCAATATTCTTTAATATGCTATCGCAAAGATAATGTGAACGTACCACGGAAAGGGAGTCGCTGCAACGTTGCGGACCAGCCGAGAACGGTCTGCATTGAGTTTTGGGGGCGCGCTGGAAGAACTGACGACCGACCCGAGGGACGGCGGGGAAGAATTTCGAAGCCATTGCTGGCGGGAGAGAGGGGATATGAGTGGACGGGGAAGGAGGAGAGCGACACTGATGGATTGATTATTGAAGGTGGACGATCGATTTGGAGTCGAAGAGACGTTTTGCGGGAGCTGCGGTTGGCCAATCAGCGGCGACAGATTACTCCCGCCTTGTGTGCCAATCATTCATTACTAACCCCCCATTGAGAGAGGGTCATATATCAGTGTCTACAACTTCAACTACTACATGAAAGTGATTTCAATTTCAATATTGATCTGAATTACCACCAAGAAAGCGATTAGTACCAATGGGTTGCTAACTCAGTTTGTCTCCATTGAGACCCCGATCAATCACAACTATAAACGCCCGTCATGCATATAACATCGTCATCATTATTAACCATCAACTCCCCTCCCCCCTAGGTACTAATCCTATAGTGACGGCGCCCCTTTCATACTTCCTCGAGTTTATAAACCTCATAAGCAACTTCCTCATACGGATGCGCCTTGATCAACGCATCTACCGCCTGCAACATGATGCTCCGACCGAAACACATCACTTCGACCTTCATCTCCTCCACCGTCTCTAACGCCCCTGCAGCTCCGATCGCGGGGTTGGCTTCATCAGACGGCAGGAATTGGCCTTGACCCGGCATCTGGAAGCAGCACTTGGTATATTTGCCGCCCGGGAAGGTCCCTGCCCCGGTCGCGAAGATAGCCTCTTTACACGCTTCGAGGTGGGAATACGGGACGAAGAAAACGAGTTTGTAGCGGCCCGAGACCGAGGCTGCGTCTGAGGACATGGTTCTTCTTTGATAAATGTAGTTGGTGGTTTTTGCGGCGGTTGTAGAGCGTGAGGGGGAATGGAGAATAGTGGTAGCTGGTGACTGACGGAACCCGCGACGGATGGAGTTGTGTAGGGGTCGCAAGACGGCTCTGCAACCTATCAGGGTGAAAGAGGAGGGGATGGTTGGGCGCATTTGCCTATTATCTAGGATAAATTGCTAATGAATAAGATGTACCCTATCTTGTTAGGTATTCCTCCAGTGATTCGTCCCTGTTCTTGGCAACTGGTGTTTGTCCGTTAGTAATCTTTGCGTAGACTTCTTCGATTCCATGCGTATTTGAATAATCTACAAATAACTTCACGGTTTCTACTATCCGGCCTTCAGTCTAATATTTCTACTTTCTTTTATACCTAGTCATATTGGTTACTTTTGCATTTGGAACATCATCGATACCTAACATCGTGCACATGTTATTTGGACTGAACCCTACACAGAAATATATAGGCTAGATTATTCTATGAGCATGACTACGCAAGATGGGAATAATTTACTAAAAGTAGCCTGTATACGGTCACTTCCTTAATGTAACCACTGGTAAGAATTCCATAGATTATCCTTACTATAGTATCTTGGAAAGTCCTCTCATCCTTCATTTTCCCTAAATGACCTAGCGGTATAATCATCTAAACAATCTTTATCTGCATATACACCTATTGCTACATATTGATAGGAGGGGAGGGGGGGAGCACAACAGTTTGCAATAATCTACAAAATCCATATATGTTACAATAAGTATTACTATATTCGAACCAGGAGAAAACAGTACAGTATTCAACTCGACCCCGCAGAACCTGTAAATAAACGCGCCTGGCCCAAGTCCTCCTTGGGCCTTTTGTCAAATTTGTACTGTCTGTTTCTGAGAAGACGGTATATATTTAGAATGGATATCTTCATTGCTTGAGGTCATTATCGTACATCTAGAGGAAAAACCACTCACTCAAATAATACCAACATGTCTCTGCACATGGTCATCAATACGCTTCAACAACTCAATCTTCCTCTCCTCCCCAATCCAGCTCCCCTTAATACTATTCTCAGCAATAATCCTCCACTCATCCACCGTCAGCTGAAACGCCTCCTGCACAGCACAATAATTATCCAAAATATACCCTCCAAAATACGCCGGGTCATCACTATTAATAGAGAACATAACACCCGCATCCAAGAACTTACGAATAGGGACATGCGCAATAGACTCGACACAACGCAACTGCAGATTCGAAATCGGACAAACAGTCAACATAACCTGATCCCTCACCACCTTCTCCATAAGCACAGGATCCTCCACAAGCCGAATACCATGGTCGATACGCTGCGCGCCCAGCTCCAGCGCAGCACTGATATACGACGGATCACCCTCCTCGCCGGCATGAGCCGTCAGCCTGATCCCCTTCGCTGAGGCCGACGAGTAAAGCTCCCGGAACATGTCCTTCGGGGGTCCGACTTCCGTCGACGACCAGCCTAGTCCATGGAGGACTTCGTTGTCGAAGTGTTGCTGATCCAGGGCTTCCTGGTACACCCGTGCGGCGTTGTCGACGGGGAGATGGCGCACGAAACAGAGGATGAGACGGGTCGTTAGACCTAATTCCCTCTCGGCGCGCTGGCAGCCGGCTACGAAGCCTGAGACGATGGTCTCGTAGGGGATTCCCCGGTCTCGGTGGACTTGCGGGTCGAAGAAGACTTCTGCGTGGTGGACGCCGTCGGCATGGGCTTTTTGGAAATAGGCCCAGGCGAGGTCTGCGAAGTCGGATTCATGGTGCAGTACTGACATGCCGATGAAGTAAAAGCGGAGGAAGTCGTCGAGAGATGTGAAATGGCCATAGCGGTGGCTGAGAGTCTCGATGGACTCGTAGGCTGGTTCATTGGGGAGTGAGACGTTGTTTCTCTTGGCTAGTTCGAAGATTAGGTCGGGGGCTAGACAGCCTTCTAGATGGACGTGGTGCTCGCATTTGGGGAGACCGTGTAGGAAGTCGTGGAGATCGGATTTGCACATTGTTTTGTCTTGAGACTGTACGGGTTCAACTCAGAAGATAATAGAACAATAGTGGTCTAGATGGGTATAAAATTTTATAAGAGGATGTATGTACAGAAAAGGTGACTTATAAAAGAGAGTATAAAAAGAGAGAGGATGTTGAGGCTTGTGACCTTCGATAAGCCGATCTGAAGTTTGAGTCAACTACTACTCATTATCTGGATCATGCATACAAAATTAACGAAGAATCTTAATTTCTGTCTCCTGCTTTTTTCAAATTTCAAGTAATACACCAGCCAAAGTGGGCTCATTGAGCTAATCAGAAATCAACGTCGGTTCATGGTGTGATAGTATTGGGCTACAAAAAAAGTCGAAAATTTTGAATACATAGCAGGTACAAGGTATTTCAAATTGGTGAAATTTTAAAATCAATATCTTCTAATCAAGTGACCCACATGACTTCCACCAAATCTTCAATCCAGATAAGGCGCAATCTGATAAGCCGACCCAAGCCCTAGTATAATCGAAGATGGTCATGAGGGGTCGGAGACTTCCGACTTCTGAGCGTCGGAGAGCGGAGACAAAAGAGAATAAACTACTGTCATCTTCGTGGGGATCATCTCAATTCGTATTTTGAATTATAAACGCAATAGTAAGCTCTATCTATAACCAGGTACCAGGAAGAAGGGAAAATATGTAATCAGAGTATCGTCTACCCTTTTAGCTGTAGTCTATACATCTAGACTCGCAATTCTGCCCCCGCAGCTTTACGGAGACGGTTCATGACGGCAGCTGCGCGGTCGCCTTGTTGATCCGAGATCCCCTCTACATAGATGACATCCACCTCCATTTCATCCATGGCCCGCAGCGCCGCAAATAGCCCGCGCGCAATGGACTCGACGTCGGGCCCGAGATGACAATCAAAAGCCTCCTTGAATGCGGGATTACGACCGGAATTGCCCTTGATGGGAACAGAGAATCCCGCAAGGCCGTCAATCAATGACGGGAGGGGCTTGAGAGTTTTCTCAATCTCTTCATCAGATAATAATCCGAGACCCCGCTTCCAGTGCTTCGTTCGTACAATACCAATCATATGTGCTCCAATCGCCGTGTCTTCCAGGTCCTTGCGGATATGCTTGGTGACAGACTGCTCCTTGGAGCCAGCCTCGAAAAGTACCACACGTGCCTTGGGAGAATAGTGTCGGTATTTCATGCCCGGCGCCCGAGGAATCTCCTTAACATCGAGAGTACCATCATGGTATCCAAGTTGTACATTTTCCCAGCCGGCGCATGTCCGGATCTCTTCAATGCCAATACCGCCTGGTCGCAGAATGGCTGGAGGGTCACATAGACCATCAACCACGGTGCTCTCAACACCCACACCGCAAGAGCCACCATCAAGGATTAGCTCGATACGGCCCTGAAGATCATGATACACATGCTCTGCCGCTGTCGGGGATGGTTTGGTCGATGCGTTCGCCGAGGGTGCCGCCAGCGGCCGGTCCGCAACATGGATCAATAGCCGTGCAAGCGGCGAAGAAGGCATGCGCGCCCCAAAAGTCGTCAGTTTAGAAGTAACTTCCTTCGCCAGAAGCGATCCAGATGGGTTCGGAAGAAGAATCGTAAGAGGACCTGGCCAGAAACGGGCGATCAAGGATTGATAGACGGAAGGAATTGTGTTTCTTGGGCTATCGGATGCGCTCGTAGAGCCCGATTCCTGCGGGTTGAGTAGCCGTTCCAACATTTCGAGTGAGTCGATATGCACAATTAACGGATTGTCCGACGGTCTTTGCTTGGCCTTGTAGATCCCTTGCACCGCATCGCTTCGTGTCGCATCAGCTCCCAAACCGTACACTGTCTCTGTAGGAAACGCAACAGGAATATTGCTCGTCCGAAGGAGTTGAGCAGCCTCCTCAATCGCGGCAGCTTCTGGCGTTTTGTTGCTGCGCTCGCTATCCCACCACTCTGAAAGGGATTTATTGCCAGGGCCTTCTTTATTCAATCGGCGGACCGACAAGATCCGAGTTTTCTCCTTGGATGACATGGTGGTGGTAGTGCTCAAAAACCTCGTAAAGCTGCGCGGACAGCCGCCAGCGACAAGGCGAGAGAGGAAGGAAACCAGCTTCGCTGATATAGTCGACAAAACTTCACAAGTACGGACGTGTGTCGCGGGGTGACTCAAAACGCGAATAGATTGGGTGGTGGGGGAGAGCGTTTTCGGCCCTACAAAGCCTTATTTGTTAGGTAAATTCCAAGTGGAGTCCGTCCAGACCAGACGCCCCTCCTTGAGGGACTTACCAAACTAGATAGAGATTTTGCGAAAAGACTGATGTCGCCAATTGCGGTCTTTGAATCTGCCGAAAATTTGATCTTTCCGATGACGTCGATTTGCATGTATGACTAAGCAATAGGACTGTGTATGCAATGTATATAACTCAACTCTGATCTAGCATAATTGCTTGCTTTTGAAATGAAGATGGAAGTCTATACAAACAAGAGTACCTCAGGCAAGTTCAGAGTGAAAAAGCTTCGTTAGCGGATCTTCATGTGTGACCCGAACGTTGATTCAGGATGGTGGACATTGTAACCATCCAAGGTATGGATATAGAAGAATAATAATACAACATGCCAAAGGCTATGTACAAGATCGTAGTCTATTTCTTCTTTCCACCCTTTCCGCCTTTGTTACCACTGCCACCACCTTTTCCTTTTCCTTTACTATCGCTTCCTCCACCGCCGGCTCCAAGCATAATTCGCACCTTCCCAACGGGAACGCTGTTGATGATCTCGGTCTCTTTCCATGCTTTGATCACATCACCTTCCCGGGCCCGAAGTTTCTCTGCATCAGCAATGCTGATACCAGCTTCTTCAGCATATTCCTTCTTAACCTTACCAGTGGTGGTCTCAGCCACCCAACGTCCGAGTATCTCCTTGACGGCCTTACCCTTCTTCACCGTACCCGGCTGCAGTTTGACCTTGTATCGGTATCGACTCAATGCTGACCAGGGAGCACAGACTGGAATGGCTGCAAGAATCTCATCCTCAGGACGAGGCGTCCCAATCAATGCTGGGATCCACTCAAGATCTGCTGCCTCTGCGGCAGCCGTCTCTTCATCGTAATCATCACCACCTTCCTCAAGCAGGGCCTGTCGTCTGCGTTCGGCTTCTGCAGCACGCTCATGCTGCGCCTGACGCCGCTTCTTCTGTGCCTCAGCTTCTTTCTCGCGATTCGCCTTAGCTTCGGCGGCGGCAGCAGCCTTACTAGCTTTGCCTTTGTTGGCCCCAAGCAAACGAAGAGCCAGTTCACGATCTTCATCATCCTGATCAGCGTACTTAGAGGCCGCTTTCTTGGCTTTCCCTTTCTTGCCTCGGGTAGGTGGCGGTGCCTGTTTGGCGTTGGTTGCTTTGGCAGTTGAGTTCTTGCCGGGTGCTTGTTGGCCAGCCTCGGACGAATCAGGAGACTTCCCCTTCCGATGCGATTGCCTGGCCGTTGCGGAGAGCCGGTGTTCGCTTTCATCTTCCGCTGGCGCATCTGCTGAAGCTGCCTCTGCTTCTTCCTCATCCAACGCATCCGCTTGCTCTTCTGGCCTATCTGCAACCTCTTCACCATCCGATCCGGTATCCTTTTCTCCCTCCTGTGCGGCTTCAGTATGAGGAGACTCCGATGGTCCACGCTGTAATGGGTTTCTGGCGGGAAGTGAATCAGCATTGTCTTGTTCGTTTTCTGAGTCCGAGCTTTGCTCTTCAGCTTGTTCTTTAGGGTCCAGGGAAGGTTTATGAGCTTCCGCTGTCTCCTGTTGTTGCTCAAATCCCTGTGTGCTTTCCCCAGCTTGCTCGTGACCACCCTCCGTGGTTGGCTCCGGCTCCTCAGGCTCGTCAACAAAGTGGGTTTTGTGGTTTTTCAGGCTGTCTTTGCTAATTTGGAATGTCACCCCGAAACCTAAAACGAGTTGCGACGGGGCAAGGAAGTTCTTTTCTCCCTTGACCAAGAAATCTCCCATGGGGAGAAGCCCTCCCACTTCAGCAGTTTTTGTTATCTGACTGGCCTGAACCCACCATGCAGACATGACAGCTTTGGAATCCCATGCACTCGATGTGGCAACGCATAGGTTGCCAGCCTGTGAAAGGGTGCTTGGTGGTATTGGCGCGTTAGGGTCTTTCGATCTATTTTTGACAATCATAGGTCTAGCTCCTTCCAAATCTGCATGCACGAAGATATCCCCTTTCTTAAGATGGCGGCGGTAGAGCAACTCGCTCTGCATAGCGTCTCGACCACTGCAATAGTTAGCACAGATCTATGTGAAGGGAGTAATAAAAGAACTTACCCCAGGACAAGGTATCCTTCCGAAGAGATGAAGAAGAGGAACTTTTCAAACCAGAAGGGTTGTCGAGTTTGCCGGAGAGTTTGTTTCTCTTTTTTCATGCCCCGTTTAAGGTCTTCCGTTACTTTCTTTTCGTGGCTTTTGAGCGCTTTGGTAGATGACTGGGCTGTCCTTTGTTCCTTAGCTGCAGCCTGTTTCTTCTGCTCATAGTACTGCTTCGCGTTCGCCCATGGAGAGATACCCAGATCGATGTCAATCGTCAGTACTGACGGGGGTTGTTGGCCATTATCCTGCTCGTCCTCGGATTCCTCAGACTCGTCGCTCGAGAATAACTCGTCCCCTTCATCTTGTTCGTCGCCGGCTTCTCCAAGGAGCAACGTGATCGTGTTTTCATGGAGTTTCAAGGGTAGTTTGATGATTCTCGCCACAGGATTTCCTCGGCTCTGCTCCATTTCGACAAGACGTGCGATTTCTACCCAGTCCATGCCCTGAGCGATCAAGCCATTAACCGCATCCATGGCTTCCTGGACTCGATAGACATTATCCTCGATCGCACTTGCTTTGCGAATATGCAGCTCTTGTTGTTCTTTGAGGGCACCTATTTTCTTCTCGTGTTCTTGTCTCACTGCATCAAGCTTTCTCTTCGCTGCCTCCTCGCGCTCTGTAAGCCGAGACTCTAGCTTCTGAGTCTCAATTGAAGAAAAATATTCGTCAACCGTGGCATTCAACGAGGGAAATTCCAAAATGCTAATGCCCGGTTTCCCTTCAAACTGCCGAGGCTTGAATGGGTGGAAATCCTCGTAGAGAAGGTTGCCTGTCTCCGAAGGCTTCTCATTCTCAGTAGTCGACTGAGAAATACTGCGGTTATCTTCTTTCGCAACAATATAACCAGGGTGACTCTCTTGCGTTGAAAGTCTCGTATTCTCATTCTGGGCCTCCTGCAAAACACCGTTGACTTCCTGAAGCAGGCCTTCATCCTGCAGTACCTTATCCAATGGTGTTGCCGGATCAACCTGCTTTGTCGCAAAAGCATGGTCCAGCAAAAGGGGAGGGTATTCTGGGAAGCCTTGAGAAAGAGCCTTCCTTAACACATCCGCATTTTTCTTCTTTGACTTTTTTGGTGCTCCGTCCTCACGCGCAAATAGTGCTTTCGCTTTCTCCAGCGTCTCCCTAATCCTGTCTAACGTGATTTCTGGGATCCCGTGGTAGTTCTGCTTGTTCGTCACTGTGTATTGAATTCCAACTCTCGCCTCCTCTCCCTCGCTAACAGAGACCTGGCGGTATAGAGCTAAGATATTATGTTCGCGGTCGGTGATAATGATGTTTCCCCCCGCAAAGAACTCCAAGAACATGTGGTACATGCCATCGCTGAACGAGATGTCAATAATGCGATCAGTGCCGATCTGCTTAACCGAAGTAATGCGTCGCGATCTAAGGAATTTGCGCATGCGGGTCACGAAAGGGGATGGCATGGAAGCCGTCGCTCGCGAGTATTGGGTGACATGGCATCGGAAGCCTGAGTCGACGATGAGCTGCTTGCGATGATCTGGTTTTGCAAGTTTGAACAAAAAGATCCTCTTGGGACAATGACCCGCGTTAGTTGGATATATATAATGTTGCTGGAAAACTAAGGACCTACCGATGAGAGATCATATATGTTCGACACTCGCAAATTGACAATCTCCGAAGCGAGTTCCTGGGAGATGACCTGAGAGGTTCGTGTAAGAGTCCAACTGAGTTCCGTTCAAAGTTACGAACATCCGCCAAAGCATACCTTAACGTCCAACGACGAGAATCGCTGCTTCATCTTTTTTTTTTTCTAAATTTAGCTTGAGACTCCAGGAAAGATGAGCTAGTATGGCGAAAAGTGGCTGGTGAGCAAGAAGTTTGCAAAGACCAAAATGGGACCAGCGTAGGCAAAGAGCGTGACGTATGCGGGGCAGTTTTTCACTTATTTATCGATCGCTTTTCCATGCCATTCGATAGTGGTTTTAACCGCATAAGTCCAGCCCACAAATATGTGGAGAATATCATGATCGAATTCGGGTATTATCTACAATGGCTAGAATGCTGTTTGTCTGATCTTCTGTTGCTTTGATTCTTTGCGAAATCTCGAGACTGCGTGAGACAAGGGACTGTCCTCCCCTGCCGACAAATGGCAAGTGTAAACCCGCATCGGATCGTGAAGGAGTATCTCTATAGAATCTTCAGGTGTCCCCGGAAGAAAAAGAACGAGGCAATCAAATAAATCAATCAACATCGTGAAATAAATAAAGCAACACGCACAGTACCACGCCGGGACCAGCCACATAGTATTAAATGAAGAATAAAATAAGACATCAAATGCATAACCATGCGAGAAAGCAACCAAATTTAAACACGCCCAAGTGGTATGTAAGCCCCTCTACATCTGCCGCAAGCCCTCGGCCAAGCGCCTCTTTCCAAGCTCCCAGGCATTGAGCAGGCCTTGTTCGGACAGATCGATGCTCTTCAGATTCGGCGCATCGGCCTGAGGGGCACGGCTCACACGCGAGGAGATAAGAACAGGGTCCGTCTCGAGAATAATGCCATCATCAATGATCTCATCGATAGCCAAAGCAACGAGATCGTAGTTCTCGACAATCGTACGCTTGTCAGTAGCACCCCTATCCCGAAAAAAAAAAAAGCAAACGTTAGTGTCCACCAGTCTCCCATACCCAGTGTCGTATCTCGCAACACCGAGACCAAGAACCAGGGGAAGACAACATACTTGAACAAGATACCCAAAGCATCCCTCAACGACAGCACAACATTATAAAGCAGAACTTCGTTCTCATCAGCACTCCCGACAACGTAGAGCATGACATCGCTCTCCATCTTGAAGACGACGATCCGGTTGTCGTATAGGATCACATCGCTAGTCTGCTTGTTTGTCTTCTCGAGGAGACCCTGCTCGAAGGCCTTCTGTTCTTTGACCGTGGGATAGGGGCTTGCGCCGGGGTAATCGGTGGAATTGGGGGCAGCACCGGCCGGGGGGTGAGGCGGAGAGTAGTATTTGGCGAAGATGCGAGAGCCGTCGTCGGCCGACATTAGGAGGACGGCATTGACGGAGAAGAGGGACATGGAGCCGGGCATTTTGTAATTGGGGTATCCTCTTTTCTTTTTTTTTTTGTTTGTGAATTGCGTGTGTGGTTCTCGGCCTTTGTGTGTAGTTGGTACTATCTATTTACTGTCACGCTGGCCGGTATCCGGAGGTCGTATTAATGTTGTTCCGGAGTATAGGATGGAGGACACCTTTTTATTAGCCATGAGTGAGTTTTCAAGTGAGTTTTCTTTTGAGGTTAACCAAAAATAAGTGAAACATGCTCTAGGGTGGGAAGGATTTCTGAGAAGAATTGTTTGTAGATCGTATTGAGACATTGTACCTATTTTATTGATATACACAACATGTCCGCAATCAGGACATACAGGACCATCAGAGACAAAGTAGTTTCACAAAAATTATCACTCTATAAACAGAGTATCTCAATCATATGTTCATCAAGGAGAGGGAGACATAAGCAAGACCGGAATATCGTCATAATCAATCTTCAGCAAATATCCAACAGTAGAAGGTTTCAACGAGCGTCCAAGCATAAACATGGGTAACATGACAGAAATCCCCGATGGCGTGGCCATGAAATGTCAAAGAAACATATATAGTAAGTTATCCAACAACAGATTCATCGCCATCATAAAGTCCATAAGGTAAAAAAGGATTGAAACATGACGACATTCTGGGTGTTCTAAACGCACAACAAAGGCCGCAGAAAAAAGTAGGCAGGGGAGCATTGTAAGAAAAAAACGCCAAAATAAAAAGTAAGAAGAAAGATAAGAGGAGACAGAAGAGCAATTATCAAGAAGTAAAGGTTACAGCCAACGACATAATGCAGGTTTATGCAGAATCACCTGTATTTGGCCGGTTGAACCATGGAATCCAACTGCCACGGTTCGCCTTCTTCCGAGCTTCTTCGTCATCTGCTGCCTTGGTTTCACTAACAAGGCGTAAGGGGCGCAGCTTGCTCTGAGTCATTACCGCTCCGGTATAGTTTGTCATTCCGTTGCTAGAACGAGGAGAGCTCGAGGTTGCACCTGTGGAAGCCGTATCGCCAGGTGGCTCGCTCGTAACGCTGTTGGAGCTGCTCATCTGGCTGCGATCGTGCTGACTGGATAGTGATGGGGCGCGATTACTACCGCTCATGCCAGACATATAGCTCGCCCCAGACAAGACGCTTGTGCGGGATCCAGGTCCCATGAGCGTAGGGCTCATTGGGCCCCCAGAGTTGCGCCCGCGATAAATTTGACCAACCACGGCAGCGGCAGCAACATCGGTCTGTTCTGATCTCGTTCTGCGATGGCCTCTCGCCTGGACACGATTCATGGGAATGCTAGGAGCGGTTTCCGGGTTCTCATGGGGCGTCGCTGGGACAGAGGCCGCGCTCGTTGGAGGAGGCGGCATCATGCTGGAAGGGCGCGACCGTTGAGGTCGTTGCGTCGGGCCGGCCACGACGGATCTGGCTCTCTGCAAGAAAGACTGAGCATCCTCCTTGTCAGAGGGCGTCGGTGGAAGTTCCTTGTCAGTACTTGCCCGCTTAGGAGGGTCATTCTCGTTCTTGTCCAAAATGGTCTCGAAACCATCATGTTGTAAGAGACGGCTGATGATGCGCTCGATATAAAGGGTGAGGGCTTTGTTCTGGTCCTTCAGCGCCTTGACCTCTGCCTCGAGCTTGCGGTTATTATCGTTATCCGCTCTTGCGTCTACAGACTCAAGTTCATCAGCCAGCGAACCCAAACCGCTGCCAGACTCCTTAGTCTCTTCAGCTTCGGGGTGGGCTTCTCGCATGAAGTCGCCCTTGGTGAAGTCACCATTAAGCGTTTTCTCACTAAGGAGTAGCTGGTAGCTCTCGTTGTCCTCCATGAGACGAGCGTTGGCCATACGAGCCTCCAGGAGTTCTTTCTCTAGTTCCCGTTGACGGCCGCCACCTTTGTTTTCCATTTCCACGAGTTTAATTTGGGATTCGGCCAGTTCAAGGCGAAGGGATTCGATCAACTTATCCTTCTGCAAAAGCAGTGTGGAGTTGCTTCGGGACGGGCTCCGCTCAATCTGAGACGAGGGCGCAAACTGTCCATCGACATCCGGCGAGGACCGATTACGGAAACTGGCTAAGAGGGAAAGTTAGAAACAAAGACCGGGCGAATGTGGAGAAGAGGAGAACCATACAAGAACGAGATACATTCTTATCTGCATCAGAGTTGATTCGCTCCCTCTGAGCTAGAGAATCCTTAAGACGCTGGATAGTGGCCTGCATCTCTTCTTCCCGGCTCGCCTGCTGCTCCTTCTCCTGAAGCATAGCGTTCCGCTCCAGTTCATGCGCCTGTTCCAGATCACGTATCTGCCGGACATGGTCACGGATCTCACCATTGAGGGCTTCAATCCTGCTGTCCCTCTCATGAGTCTGGTCCTCCAGTTTTCCTTGCTCACTGACGGCCTCATCGAGTCGCATCTGCAAGACACCCAACTGCTTCTGATATTGCTCAGAAGCCGTCTCGGCTTTCTGCAGTTGTTCTCTCAACTCTTCGATGAGGGCAGCATTCTGAGCTCGTGCTTCTTCCTCGGAAGGATCGCGGTTCAATTTTGGAACACTCGAGGTGCTGAGGTTGGAGCGACCGGGTTTTCTGGCCGCAGCGCGCGCTGATACTGGGGCCGAGCCACGGAGAGATGGAGATCGAGATATTCCATTCGTGGTCGTACTGGGAGATCGGGTATGGCTTCGCGATGGAGTGCCATTCACCGTATGATTTTCTGCGGGCGAAGATTTGGTCGAACCGCCTGGCGTTCCAGGCTTCCGGGGTGTCGTAGACATTGTCACCGGCAATGACGATGCTTACACAACGAGCGGTGAATTGTAAGAAGAAAAGACAACCCAGAAAGGGGCAATTCTAAGAATTGAGGGCAGTGATGAAACGACCGGGAAATTAAGTGATAAATTTAAGGATCGGAAAAGGTATATAGTAGTAGCGGTCAAAACACAGTGGACACTATGCCGTAGTGGGGGAAGTCTAGTTTGTTAAGTAGTAAGTAGTAGTCGTTGCCAGGTGAATTTATGGCTGGTACAAAGACTAGCCCCCTTGGTTCAAAAACATAAAACAAAACCGACGGGAAGAAAAGAAATTTATAAGCAAGAGGAAGGTATAAATATCTATTAGGGAAAGACAAAAAGGTGTATCACGTTAGGGATAATTCCAGAGTCGAGGAAATTCTGGGGATGGGAAAATGGTGGATGGCTTATTTTATTACAAACATTAGGGGGGGTTGATGATCCCGTATGAAAACGGGCACCAGAGCAGTATTAAAGTGGGTAAGTAACGTTCCATACAGCATTAATACATCTGTCGCTGTTGGTTGCTCAGGGAATTTAGTGCTAGTTCAACTTTTAATTAATAGCGCAACAGGGGAAACAACAATTTGCTAGGTACTTCCCTTCTCTCTTTCTGTTGGAGGTTGACTCGCTCGCTAGTATGCATGAACTACTACTCCTCCAAATGCATGAACTTGACTGCCCGAGAGACTACCCAGAAACCAACTATAATACTCCATCCTATTATTTTGTTATCACCACCACCACTATTACTGCGGTTACTGAAGTGAACGGCATATGCAGAAGTGACCGTTTTCACCGGGGAGACAACTTCAAACCTAACAACAACCTAACGCGACATATGGCGGGATAAAGATAGTAGTACAGAGCGGATAGTCGTACCGTAAATCATCTTAGTTCCTTACTGCGTACAGGGTCTCGCCATCTGTCCATCTTGTGAAAAGAATAAGAATAGAATTTAGTTCACCTGCCACCCAATAAGGAGGGAAATGGAGAGAATCTGCGCCACGTTTGAATAGATGATAATGGACGCCCAACTATTCTATCCGACCCTCCATTGGGAGCATCGACCTCAAGCTACGAAGAAATAGGGTTCGATTGAAGGCAGTGAATGCTGACAGCACATTAGCCACGTCCCATGGGAAGTAGGGCTGTATTTCTCGTAAGATACGGACTCGATCGTCGGAAGCTGATACAGACCTGATACAGGGTGAAAGTGACCCAAAGAAGGCGGAATGACTCAGCAACGACGGAACGGATCAGGGATAGTCCGAGCAAATATAACGCTCGACCGCCAAACCCCACAAAGGAAAGAAAAAACTCAACTTCACGATAAGGCCGGAGCGCACCTTTTCAGACTACTCTCAAAGCATACCGAACTACTCAGTTCAACAGCGTAACGATGGCCCCCAAGAGCAAGAAGAACGCCGACACCATCAACAGCCGTCTGGCTTTGGTGATGAAGTCTGGAAAGGGTATGTCAATCTTTAATTTTCATCGGTTTTGTGGATTTGGACTCGGTTGCTAACCTCCGGTGCAGTCACCCTTGGCTACAAGTCGACCATCAAGACCCTTCGTGTAAGCTTTTCTCACACAATTGGAGGCTCTTGAGACATGAGATGGTTGTCTAACTATTAAATAAAGTCCGGCAAGGCCAAGCTGGTCATCATCGCTGCCAACACTCCTCCTCTCCGCAAGAGTGAGCTCGAGTACTACGCTATGCTCGCCAAGGCCCCTGTTCACCACTTCTCTGGTAACAACGTAAGTGTCCCTTTGTCGCTTATGTCTCTTTGCTCCGACACTACCAACCTTCCCTCGGGAAGGAAAGTCGTGTTGGAGCCGCCCTGAGAAGCCGCAATCTTTGGCTGTGGAGGGTATTCGATAACTGACGTTTGCGCGTAACTACAGATCGAGCTCGGCACTGCTTGCGGTAAGCTCTTCCGCACCAGCACCATGGCTGTCCTCGATGCCGGTGACTCCGACATCCTTACCGGCCAGTAAGTGTAAAGCACGGACAATGTCTTCATGTTATGTCTGGACGATAAACAGCCTTTGAAAGCGATGAGGCACGTGATAGATAATGACAAGAAACTTTGCACTTATTAACCATTTTAACTTGGTACATCTTCGTATTGGTATATGTAGGATGAACTTGATAGAAAGTAGTGGAACGTCGCGTGCATGGCGACGATAAATTAACAATCAAATTTTACTCGAGTTGAGATTAACCGATGATTTATCATATCTGTCTGTATCTCTATCTCCATAGTCAAACCTACAAGTTTGAAATGTCGCCGAAATCTGACAAATGCGGTCTGGTCGCGGCAGCCGCTGATTGGTGGAGACAGTAGGGTTTAGGGTTTCGCCACTCGTTAGTGGACGCTGCTTGGAAATCAACGTCGGAAGTGCCTGCGCCCAAAAGCCTCCCCTTCCCTTTCGCCTTTCGACACCACCCTTTTCGACAACCTCACCGTTCGCAGGAAGTGCAGCAAGGTCACCTCCAACTCTCAAAATGGCCCGCCGTCCCGCTCGTTGCTACCGCTACTGCAAGAACAAGGTGCGTTGACGGTCTGATGGATTTTTCCCATATTTTCATGTTCTGTGGATTTTTGGCTCGGAATTTCTCGCTTGTGGGGGGGGGAGGAAAGCAAAGACGTCAACCACGTCGAAGGCTAGGAGCGACATGAGATATTATCATTGCGAGATTGCTTTGGATGGATGGGCACCAGTGTTTTTTTTTTTAACATCGGTCTATCAAGGATCTTTGACTAACATGATGGTCGCTTCATAGCCCTACCCCAAGTCCCGGTTCAACCGTGGTGTTCCCGACCCCAAGATCCGTATCTTCGATCTGGGACGTAAGAAGGCCAACGTCGATGACTTCCCTCTCTGTGTGCACATGGTCTCCAACGAATATGAGCAGCTTTCCTCTGAGGCTCTCGAAGCCGCCCGTATCTGTGCCAACAAGTATGTCGCTTCTCGAACCGCAATTCAGACGAACATACCGTCGCAAGACTTGGAGGAAGAAACTAACAAGCCCCCTTCTCCAGGTACCTCGTGAAGATCACCGGTAAGGAAGGTTTCCACATGCGTGTCCGTGTGCACCCCTTCCACGTCATCCGTATCAACAAGATGTTGTCGTGCGCTGGTGCCGATCGTCTTCAGACCGGTATGCGTGGTGCCTTCGGTAAGCCCCAGGGTACCGTTGCCCGTGTGAACATCGGCCAGATCATCCTGTCCGTCCGCACCCGTGACTCCAACCGTGCCGCCGCCATCGAGGCTCTCCGCCGTTCCATGTACAAGTTCCCTGGTCGCCAAAAGATCGTCGTCTCCAAGAACTGGGGTTTCACCCCCGTCCGCCGTGAGGACTACGTCCAGCTCCGTAATGAGGGCAAGCTCAAGCAGGACGGTGCCTACGTCCAGTTCCTCCGTGGCCACGGTCTCGTTGAGGAAAACATGAAGCGCTTCCCCGACGCCTACGAGTCCCAGGCTTAAATGGAATGAGCTTTAGCGTTAGGACCCATAAAAAGACATGAATTTTTATTATATTCCTCCGGTTACCAATACATGTTCTGTTATTTTGTGATGTCATTTTAGTGTCCTCACGCACGGCGGAGTTGATTTTAATCATGGATTCCTCGGGCTTATTCCTGCGTACTCAGTTCCTGTAGATTGTGGATCTAGTCACAAGTTTGACTGTCGATCGTAGTGTATATCTCTCGTACCGGCTTTCTCTCGGCCAAGCTTATAACCCTACCAGAGCATCCACCTCCCTAGTATAGTCAAATAGACGACACTAGGCCAGGATTCTAGACCCGAGCAGTTCGCCGTTATCTAGATGTGACATCATAAGACTAGATGCCTTGAAAGTGATACAAAATGACCATTCGAGTAGAATGAAGGTTGTCTAGAGCCCAGACAAAGAGTTTGTTTAGCTAGATATATATATGCGGATATCCAAGTACTTACAATAGTTACGTACCATGGGGAACTTTTGACAAACATCCACATATATATTTATCTGAGAGATATTTTATATAAAACTTATTAGGAGAAATGATATCTTTGAAAGTACTCTAAGGATTTTGTTTCGAGGAATGAAATATTCAAATGCGATATATGATTGATGTGTATTGCGAGAGAATATAGACAGTCACCATCCGATGTATATATAACCCCAGACCGAATCGCCCCTTTACATACTGTACACCGTTGACATGCACCTGTTCCGGTTGATATATATGTCTAAGCCCTTGCCGTTCCTCGTGATATGTAAGAAAAATGCATAGAAACCACACTGATGCATTACCGAGGATGATATGTGAGATGATTTAGAGCAGTATGTATATGGAAGGAAAAGAAAATAAACACCGAGGAAAAGAACAACAAAAAGAGACAGACAGCCAAGCCCAACAAGCAAGGTATAGCTATCACTAATCATGACAACACCCGAGAAACTCCTGGTGGAAAATGACGCAACATAGTTAAATTAAGCATGGATGGCCAGCATGCAATATAGATGTGTTGAATTGGGGAAGCTTCTTGATATTGCCACAAGTCGCCAATGGTAAATGCGTCCGGGATGGATAGCGGATGGCTAGACATCCCCCCAAGACCCAACCCCCCCGACGGGGGCAATAGCACTTCCACTGTCTACACTGCCGCCAATGTCCCAATAGTTACGGCTGGAACCGGTAAGGGTTCGGCGGCTGGAGATAGCAGACAGCTTCGCGCTCTGACCGCAGCTAGAACTGGGACGGCGGAAATGCTGGCGCAGAATAGGGGATGAGATACCCGTTGGGCCAGATTGATTGGTGGAGTGCTGGGACTGACGTCGAACTTGCGCCTGAGAACGGGAGTGTGCTCGCGCCACCAGCGGGTGGTGCTGGCGGATAATCGCGGCGCGTCGGGACGCATCTTGCGGGGGTCGACGTGCAGGGGGATGGTAAGTATCGGCGTTACTGCCTCGCTGACTGAAGCGATTGCGAATATAGCGGAAGACCATCATTACATCCAGCTCCCGTTCCCAGTACTCCTTCTCCTGCTGGAGACGCACGGACTCAGATAATGAATCTGCAGTAGACTCCCGATTCAAGTCATCATCTTCAATGCCCCATTGTGCGGCATGCTCTCGGCCGGCGGGATCCCGAAGCGTAGGGGAGAACTGTGGAGACAACACTGAATCCGCATTAGTCGCAGGCTCCTGTGAGGCTGTTGGAGCAGCAGATACTGAGCGAGCCTGTGAGTCACTCTCTTCTGGTAATGGCCCGAGAGGCATGCCAGCGTATTGGTTGGGGATCTCGTCCGACATGTTGAGATAGGATGTAAAGGCTCCTGGGTGTTCACACAGTTGATTAACAAGTATTCCCAATTCACGTGCAATGCGCTGAAGCAGCTTGGTTTGCCAATTGTCGTGGTCGTCGGGGACAGCGTCCAGCTCCCAATTAAGGGTTTCATTCATACGAAGGGTGTCATCTGTCCCAGCAGATGCCCCTCTCTCACTCTCTGGTAGGGATTCCCCAAAAAGGGCAAACAGCACAGAGTCGTCGATACCGATGAGATCCCGGATGACTTTGCGGGTGATCTTCCGCCATAAAGACTCATTTTCGTCCCCATTTGATGCCGTCGAGGGAGGGGACGCATCTTCCCTAGGCATCTCTAGAGTGCTATCAATGCCTGCCACTCGGGCTTGAGAACCCACGGGGTCACCCAGCCTGCTGGCGCGGCTATGGCGCCGTTTTCGTGTCTCTTTTTCAATTTCCTGCAAAAGCACTCGGCTCTGATCCATCCTCCACTTCTCAATACGTTGCCATCGCTCGCGGTCCATATCTATAGCTTCATGCTCTTCTACTGAGTCCAACTGACGTTGGACATTCGAGAACCGCCGGGATCCTAGTGTGGGCCGCCGGTGAGGATTATATTGCTCGTGCTGCCACAACTGGTCTTGCACAGGCTGTGCAGACGCCTCGAAACTGCCTAGCCCATCATGAGCCGGAAGGACAGCCGGTGTCCCTTGGTCCCATTTTGTGGAAGAGTCTTCGTTCAACGAAGGTGCCCGAAAGGCATGTAGGCCGTCATCTAGACTGTCCAACTCTGTGCCGTCCTCATCCAGGGACTCTTCGAGGGGCTCGTCGGCGTGATCATTGTCCGGTCCCCATGCTGACCGTGTTGGGGTACCAAATGAGCCAAAATCGCTCAAGCGGGAAGGCGCAACTGTTCTTGGGGTGCGTTCAGTGGAGGTCGTGTGCGTGCGGGCGTCGGCAGACGGTTGAGAGGGCGAGAAGAGCACCCACTCGGTGGATTCATTATCGGGCAGGTGAGACAGCCTGGGAGGGACCTCGAGGGTGGGAGGCTGAGGGGGTTGCGAAGTTGAGTAGGAATGTTGACGGCGGGGAACTTGTGGTGGGAGCCGTAGGGCCATCGTTGATTGGAGATGGTTGGAGGGAGATAAGAGGGGGTTTTATCGATCGCAGTGGATCTGTTCCCCGCGAAGTATGCTGTTTCTCGACGACGTTATGGAGTATAGCAGCAATATACAAAAAGGGTGGAAAAGGGATAAAAGTAGGAAGGCGTGAGATGAGTCTAAAATAAATGATAAGAAAAAGTAAAAAAAAATGGACAGATAACAATGACGGATCCTAGAATCCCTTTGTGAGCGGATTGGCTCGAGATGCGGTGATCGGACGCGATCCAACCAGGAGGCTGGTGGCTGAGGTTATGAGATGCAGAATTAAATATCGGAAAAAAAGAAATAACAAAGACAAGAATGAAAGAAACAATCAGAATCCGTCTTTGTTGTTTTCCCTCACCGACTAAGTGAATCCGAAGGAAGAATAAGAGAGGGTGAACAGAACCCCCCAGGTGGTCAACAAACGAGACCTAGAGGAGGGAAACGATGATGCAAGAAAACGGCAAGTCATCAGACGAGACGAGACCGGAGGATGAGCGCAAGTGGGTTCGGAGGGTCCACTTGAAACCGACAAAAGTTCCATATACTTTGGTGGTGCATGGAAGTGGCTCCCGGTCCCGAGTATTGAGTACTTGATGAGTTTATATTTCCCATGGACATCCATGACACTGTTAGTATACTTTGGACTAGTTGTTGTCGTGCCGTATATTACTGGGATCATCTGACCGCCAAATGGTGTCACTACAGAAAATCCCACCACTGGACAACCATCAATACCGACTAGTTCGGTACTGTATGTGTTCCGTATCGACATGGATCGGGTGATCGACCATCTGCTAATTTATCACTGATGAGATAAGGAGCATCATTGATTGCCAAAGTTGCAATCGTGGCTGGATTTCGACCGCCAATATACCTGGCTCTACTTTATTCTGATACTTGAATTGCAAAAGCACTTTTGACTTGCGTCTCCCCCTTTTAAGTTTTCATTATCTATAATTACTTGATTTGTTGTCTCCATTACATACGTCCAGTCCCACCAAACGCCAGATGATATGATCGACCCCCGGAGCGGGCTGATCTCAGTGACATGTCATCCTCACCGCGATGGCCTGCATCGCCCAATTCGAGGCTGACACCCGTCAGGGGTGGTCCATCCAGACCTTTAGTTTGACCTCTGTGCTTTCCATGGATCAGATGCAATGCGACGAGGTTGGCAGGCAACTACTCACTAGTTCCATACGACTAATCCAAGTTTACCGCCTCGTCTCCATGCATCATTAGATACGCCGTACTAGTTGCGGGACTTGATCTTCTCTTTCCGCTTTAGTGCTTACCCCTCGCCGCTTTTGGATGCCTGAGCTGAATGCAGTGCACAAACATACCAAGTACAAGTGAGTAGCGGGTAAGAAATTAAAATATATGAATTTAGTTTACTTCATTTGAAACACAGTACCAGCCTGAAGAGACTTTCTTTCCTAATTTGTTAATTCGTTGCTGGTTATATTCTTGTCAGCTGTGTCGCATAGTACCACCTTCTCTATTATAGCAATAACAAGTTATAAAAGCAGGGTTCACCAAGCAATATGTGAGCGATTAATAGACCAGTATGTTACACAAGACTAAGGTAAAATAATGTTAATATGACTTGACCTAAAGTCCCCAGTCATACTACTTAAGCACAGTCACCTTCCTAAAGTAGAAGGTACGCGTATGGAGCGGACTGTGTCCAGGATAGATCTACACTCTCTGAAGCCAATTATACAGAGTATTCCAGGAATATTATAGTAACGATCTGGGTATGGGCTTTCACTATAAAAAGCACTATAATGTATCAGCGAGGGGATAGTAAGAATAACGATCTTATTCGATACGTTGATCCTTCTGCTCATCTTCAGGTCTTAAAACCCGTCTCTACACTAGTCTAGAACATGAATTTGGCCGACGGTGCAGAGATTTTCTGTGCCTTTTGATCCGCATGGTGCGGAAATTGATAGAGAGGAAGGGTATTTTCGAAAAGTAGAGGTCATTCCATAGTACAGGGCTGAAAATCAAGCAACTAGTTATTGCAACGGCTTACTTAAAGTGGACGGTCTGTGTGGTGTATACTGTTCATTGGGTATAAATTCTACACCGGTAATATGTCAAGTGGGCTTAACTGTACAAAGGCCCGCATAAAAGAAGAAAAAGCGTGGAAAAAGAAAACGGGGGCTACTGCCCAGCCAGCGCCTCTCCAACCCAGTCCATCTGCACTGCACTCACTCCTCGAGCGTAACTCCGGTTCGTGAAGACGTACTCGTTGTACATAATAGCCTCGACTTTCTTGCCAAACAACACACTGGACGGGTGAATCGCCACTGTTTGGTTCCCGACAACGGTCCGATAGCTGCCGTCCGGCACCAGACGGGCGGTATTGGTAGCAAAGCCCCGTAGGAAACTCTGCAGTATGTGAATTGGCGACGGTTCACGGGTAATAGAACTAGTGGAGGGACCTCGAGTATCATTCGGGGTTGAAAGAAGTTTAGCTTGACGGCATTGTGTAGTAAGCTGCTTACGAACATCCTGTAGATAACTTTGTTAGTGGAATGCGTGTACAACCAATTCAACGGAGTCTTACCATTACGGCTTGCATGGCCCGATGCGAGACCATGTGCCTCTCAGCCCATGCCTTACGATCGGTGTTCTCGGCGGCGTAGGATCGCACGGTGGCGAGCATGGTGAGATGATCACCCTCTCTCCGATACAGATCCCGCCGCGCTATCTCTGCTTCCTCCTTCTTTTCCTCCGATGTCGTGTTCAAGAAGATGGTCTCCACACTGAGGCACGAGATTATGTCGATCACATCGGATAGACAGTCTTCCCCATACTCCGATGCCGCAAGTAAGACCCGACCGAGAGTCGGAGTGAGAGGAAGCTTGGCAATATGCAGGCCGACCGGACTGATTTTGCCAGATTCTTCGAGCGCATCAATGCTTAGTAGCTGGAGAAGGGCTTTCTCCAAGGACTCCCGCGGAGGACGTGTTAGGAAGGGGAAGCCCATGACGTCGTCGACACCACGAGCCTTCATATTAAGCAAAGCTTGACTCAGATCGCATCGTAGAATCTCTGGCGTGTTAACTTCATCCAATTCTAAGTAGTCTTTCTCAGTAAACAAGCGGTAACACTGGCCGGGTGCCTCTCGTCCTGCACGACCTTTACGTTGGATAGCAGCGGATTTAGAGATAGGCTTGACCAAAAGAGAATCCAATCCCAGGCGTGAGCGGAATTGTTTCACTTTGGCTTTTCCGCAGTCGACTACAAATCGTACTCCAGAGACAGTCACTGAGGTTTCAGCAATGTTCGTAGCTAGAATGATTTTGCGAGTCCGAGGTGGTGCAGGGACAAACACGCGCTGCTGCGCTGCCTGTGGAAGAGCAGCAAACAGTGGTAAAACTTGGATCTTTGGCAACGCAGGATCCATTCCAACGGCATATTCGTTCACCAACTTCTCCAAGGCTTCCACAGTCTCCTGTCCAGTCAAGAAAACTAGAATGTCTCCAGGCAATGGCTCCTTGTAATGGATATTGAAGATAACTTTGAGAGCTGCATCAACAAAATCGTGCACTGGTTCAGGGGAGTAAATGGTTTTGACTGGGAACTGCCGACCCTTTATATGGCAGACAGCGATTTCATCATCTTTCTTTTCAGAGCCGTTTGTCACAGCCTTGGTGCTGTTCTGTGCTTCTACCCCTGTTTGTGAAACTCGATATCCTTCCTGGAAGAAACCGAGTAGGCTCTCCATATCCGCTGTGGCACTCATCACCACAACTTTCAGCGGCACTCCGCCACGGCCTTCTCTCTTCCCCGACACTAGATTCCTTAGAAATCCTAGCAGTAGATCAACATTGACACCGCGCTCGTGCACTTCATCAACAACGATCGCGCTATATTTAGTCAATGAAGGGTCGCGCAGCATCTCCTGAAGCAGCATTCCCTCCGTCAGGAACTTAACCCGCGTACTAGGAGATGTAGACGTATCGAAACGAACGGAGTAGCCGACTTTACTCGCAGGAGACGACGACCCAAGTGGTGTACCCATTTCCTCTGCAACACGTCTAGCTAACGAAATCGCAGCGACTCGCCTGGGTTGAGTAATAGCGATACAGCCGCCAACCTCTATCTCCTTCTGCGAACCATCCTCCTGGGTCACCTTTGTCTTCGTTGGCCGACACCATTGTTCATTGAACAGAAACTGGGGAATCTGCGTACTCTTTCCGCTACCCGTCTCACCAATAAGGAGCATCACATCGTTCTTGCGCAGGTTTTGTCGGATATCGTCGGCATGAGGGAAGATCGGAAGTTTCTTGCGAATTTCATACAACGTTTTCGCCTTCTCCTTCAATGAATTGAAATTTGTCTTCGTATCATTCCGCGGCTTCTGGTTTTGATCCTTCTTCTTGTGTCTCGGCCTGTCCGATGCGACGCTCACGTTGTTCTTGCTCGTGTCCATTTCCTTTTCGGAGTTTTGCGCAGGTGGCTCGGGTTTGTTTTCAGCGGCTGCTGGTATTTGTTGCTGCGAAGTATCGGTCGACTCGCCATGTTTCCGTTTCTTCTTTTTTTTCTTATCATCTTCTTTGCTGGGATTTTTCCTTTTTACTGATCCTGTTTCATGGTTTTCTTTCGCTGCTGTGGCTTTTTCTTTCCCACTTGCGGGTGTCTCGTCCGTGTCTTCGAAGAAGACCGTTTTCACCCGTTCGGGCATCGCTAGTAAATTCTATAGGACCAAGAAAGATAGTCAAATTGATAAAAGAATGATATTAACGCTGAAAGACTGAAAGGATGGTATATGTTAGTCTAATTGGGTGTTCATGTCGTCGTATCGCGTTTTGAAGGTGCTTTTTGTCGGAGTTCCCCAATCCCCGAAATTTTTTGTGAAGCTTATCGATAAGGCGCTTGGCGCGGAGACTGAGTTAACAGTTCAACTACTCCGTATACATACTGCAGTCGCAAACTATACCCAAGGGAAGCTATATGTCATGCTCACACTTGATCATTCATTCGTAATGGTTTTCACATTCATCGTATATATTATATATCTAGTCTATGAATTACAGACTTCGTTTTCCGATGCCATAATTTGTGTATCTAAGAATCTGTTAGATGTTTTCCCGTCAGCTATTACCCATCTTAAAAGCGCCAGAGTAAAATCCCATGATTCGTTACTTCATGCCCCATCCACGAACACGTCGGAAGACGAATACGCGGTCATTGCGAAGACCATATTCGGCCCAGTCATCAGTAAGTCTGTTGTAGCTCCAATAGCCCTTCCATATCAATTTCGTGTTCTTCGGCGGATTGCTAGACTTGTGCGCGGCAGCTGACCGCAGTGACAAGTGGAGAACATTAATGCTCGACTTGCTTACACTTTCTGTCTCGATAATGACGTCTCTGGGATCAAAGGCGTCGGCCGACAGGTCTTTGCCGCCATGTACCGTAGGGAGGCCAGTCTCTGCTCGCGCACCCGGCTCGGATGTTGGAAAAGGATCGGCCAAGCGCCAACGACCCCGGCGACCGTCCTTTAAGGCTCCCATTGCGACCGCTGGTATGGGCTCTGTGGCGCCTGCCACAGTCTTACCTGCGTCCAGATGCTGGCGTCGATGATGCTTGTGAGATGCCCGAGCTTCTAAAACGTTTTCTATGCTAATATGTGGAACCAGTTCCAGAGGTTCCACGGTGGTGAGTAGAGCTATGACTGTGCCGTCCGGGTAAAATCGCAGGTATCGATAGTACGTGACTATATGGATCGGGGTGTTCCACGTTATGTTTTGGTAAAATGAGGTAGCGCCGGCGCGAGTATAGTTGACAGTGCTAATGTAGATTCCTGTAAATCGAATACGAGGGAACATACGAAAGACGTCACTCCATGAGGTGAGCGGCCTGGGAACCTGCACAGGAGTGCCACTAGGGAATGGGGTATAGTGAGAACTAGGGCTTAGTGTGTGTTCTGGGTTACCATGAAGGTCGCAATCAAAAGCATAATGCATAGACTTGAAGCCAAATTCAGGGCCCTGGCAAAGTCGTTTCCAGATGTGCTGTTCGTGGGCAAAATGCCATGCAAATCGTTTGCAGACCAGTGACACCCGGTAGAATGCCGCAGGATCCATTAGTGCCACATGCTTCAAAATCTCAACTATCACCTCCGATGGAACGTGAGCGATGGGACATGGGGGTGCGGGGTCACCCTTGAAGAGAGGCTCTGGTCGAGCAATGGGCAGGTGGGCAAAAGATGCAATAAGCTCAGGTGTCGGTAGAATCTCGTTTTCACCTTGAT
Source organism: Aspergillus novoparasiticus (assembly GCA_009176405.1). Classification (NCBI taxonomy): domain Eukaryota; kingdom Fungi; phylum Ascomycota; class Eurotiomycetes; order Eurotiales; family Aspergillaceae; genus Aspergillus; species Aspergillus novoparasiticus. Next base: position 149,047 of record ML733433.1, read on the forward strand.
TTTTTTGACCTTTTGAAGGTAAGTTCGCTGCAGGGGCTTGGACTGGCTTGTTCCACGCCCAGGCAAAGTGCTTGTCACGGTAAGTCTTGTCGACAGCCGAGTCCAACTACAAGAGGTGAAGAACATAGTGGTTAGCAAAGATCAACATATATTGGAAAGAATAGCAGCCTTCACCTTATATGCTTTGCGGTAATGATGTAGACTATCCCCCAACTTCCCCTCAGCCTCCCTCTCAACCGCTCGTTCAAAGTGCTCTAGAGCTGATCTGGGCTCCTTTCGTGTTCCGTGTGAGTGGAAAACATCCTCATCATTGGCTATGCTTAAGTTGCTGACACCTTGGACGATTTCAGTGCTACCAAATGGTGTTCCCCCTTCCTCATCTTCTTCTCTGCGTAGCGAGGCCTCGTGGCGAGTTGGCGGGAACTGACTCGGTCGTACGCTAGAAGAGGAGCTCGTGGTAGATATTGGCCGTGATGTGTTAGGTTTAGCATGCTTCGCCCGACGGGCGACTTCCTCCCGCCACTGCCGTCGAAACGACTCTAGTTCAGCGTTGTTCTCCATAATCGTGATGACAGGACACCCTACAATGGCGGGTTGAGGCGAGATCCTGATTGATAAGCACGGCGGTGTCCGACAAGCACCGACACTCGATCACACCTGCCGAGGGACGGAGGGCAATATGTACCGCAATGATCGAAAATTGCAGATATTCACAGAGCTATTTTCCGTACTGCAATTGAACAGCGATCGTGGGGAGTGCGTGTATGATACTATTTGGTATCAACAAGTTTGAAGGGGAGAAGTTAAGGTCAAGCGGCAGTTCGGCGCTATCTTATCTCCGGATCTTGCTCTAGTCCGAGCGCCACCGCTAACAACCGAGCCGGACCGTTCTTTTTCTTTGACTGACGCATTGCTCCCGTCGTTGCTGCTCCCCACAACCGGATTTTCTATACTGTCTAACGAAAGACTATTCTGCTGATACTCTTATCCGAAAGGACGCAGAAAAGCGACTATAGTGACACTTCTTGCTGTATCTTCCTAGCCGAATGAATGTCTGACTATAGGTCTGACATCACTCGCGGGGACCGATATCGCTCTGACCTCTTAACCACCACTGGATTGGAGGGGAAAACGACAGAGTCATGGCCTTGGATTGAAGGCAAGGCAATGGCGGCTACTTCTGGAACAGGAAATGCTCCTGCTCTGGACGCCAGTGGGAATAATGAGCATGTTTCAATCATCCAGAAGATGGTTTCCGCCACCTGCGGCAGCGTTTTAACAAATCTACTAGGTATGTCAGTTACTGAATCTGAGTTCGATCTCGCTCTCAACCACGTTTGGGGATGAGTGTTATGTATCGATATATACTCACACTATTGAATAGTGACCCCTCTTGATGTCGTTCGAGTCCGCCTACAATCCCAGTCCGCGATTAAGAATACATCCCCTTTTAACCACCACACGGCGCAAACGTTGAAGAACATGCCCCCGAATTTAGGAGTGACTGCCTGTTGCCGTGAAGTCTTTTGGATTGGTCAGAATACTCAGGTGTGTATGGTTGGGCCCGGCGCAGGAGCTATTGGAGCTCCTTCGCCTGCTATCGCGGATTGTGCCGTGGAGGAAGTTCAGCGGAAAACCTTTACATCCACACTTGATGGCCTACGGAAAATTGCTCGGAATGAAGGCGTGTGGACTCTTTGGCGTGGGCTTAGTCCGACTATGATGATGAGTATACCGGCAAATATCATCTACTTTGCGGGATACGATTGGTTGCGAACCGATGACAGAAGTCCATTAAAGAAACTTTTGCCAGATGCCTATGTTGCATTTATATCAGGTTCTGTTGCAAGAGTTGCTGCAGCATCGGCCATTAGCCCGATCGAGATGTTCCGAACCCGTTTACAGGCTACCCCGGGCACCGGCGCAGGGCATTTCAGGGCCACTCTCGAGGGATTACACCATATGACCAAAACTCAGGGCTATGGTTCGCTGTGGCGAGGGTTAACGCTCACTATGTGGCGCGATGTACCCTTTTCCGGTCTGTACTGGTGGGGATATGAGGAAGTAAAAAAGCATCTCATTGAGGCACGTCATAAAGCCCATGACCGCCTTTTGCCAACTGTACCATCCTCTGTGGGACACCAACATGAGGACGACATGCATACGCCAACGTTCCTTGAAAGCTTCATCGCGGGTGCTGCGTCAGGCTCGGTAGCAGCATTTGTCACAACTCCTTTTGATGTGGGGAAAACACGCCAGCAAGTTTTTCGACACATGGGGGATGAGAAGAGCAGTGTACCGCGGGGCTCTTTACACCCTGAACAGCTTTCCTTGCCCAGGTTCCTCATGCATATTTTCCGCGAGGAGGGTACGGCCGGGCTCTTTCGAGGCTGGGTAGCACGGTGCTTGAAAGTAGCACCTGCCTGCGCCATCATGATTTCCACATATGAAGTGGGTAAGAAGATGGCAAGGGGCGTCAACGAGAGACGTCATCCTGTGGAGGAACATTCGGACTCCGTATGAAGAGTTACTCAGTCAGCCTGATTTGCTGCTGGGATCAAAACACAACGTAACCGCTCGCGACGCCTCGCGTTTTATTCGAATTCTCCAGCATGCCCTACATGTGTACATGTGTACATGTAGGGCCTTGAATACCCCCGGCATTATTAGTTATTGTTTTAATTTTGTAGCAGAATTTCTGCTCCTTGTTATTGTTTTTTGACGATAGCGCATGAGTTAAGTTATAGAGCATTTATTTGTACTTTATTGGGGTCGAAATGGTGATTCTGGTCACTACACTCCAAAAGCGTTGCATTCTGGTTATTGTGTACATACTTACATCTGGCAATAGAGCTAACAAACCCCCCTCTTTAGTGTATTATAGTGACTAAACAATCGTCAACATCTCCGTTATACCAAGATCTTTTCAGTTTCAATGCCACTCAGGGGCCAGTTCTGCAAACAATAGGGTAAACCCAACATCATTAATAATATGAGAAAGTGAGCTATCAATATATAGTAAAAGTTCTATTAGGAAATGAGTTTTTTTATGTCATAAGGGTTGTAGACTATCATGTGCTGGGCAAGTCACGAGGTGGCATTGACCCCCGTGGATCCGAACAATCGTTCTTTCCAACACTTCGGCCTCATGATTGGCGTCTCAATTGCCCTAGTCACCCTTAGTACGCTTCCTGATGAGGCTGAACTGCCAAGGCTTCTGCAAGGCCCCAGGAATCGTCAGCTGCCATGAATTTAAATCGAAGAACAGAGGTGGGATCAGATGATGGCTGTCATCTACCCATAATCATATCTTTTCCACCCCTAAAGTCGGAAGTATGATTCAGTATATTCCCTCCCAGAGAAAACAACAACTATGGCGATCAGTAGTGACACGAACAGTGAGCGGTCTATTCAACTCGAGACCGAGGTAGAGTAAGTCTCATAGCTATAACTGCCCGCCCTATTTGATATTCTTGTCTGAACTATTATAGTGTTGTGGCGGTTCCTGCGATTGGAGCAGATCCACAGCGAGCGTGGATCGGTGAAGATTTCCAGAGGCCATGGCTCATCTCAGAACTGACACGATATATCCCTAATGTGCGGGTGTTACTGCTGGACCATGGACCACTAGATCGTCAAGATGATCTGGACTCCTTGGCCCATCATCTCTTGAAGCAGATACACGCAGAAAGGCAACACACGGTATGCAGCGCTTATCTATTGCTGCACAAATGCATGAAATTAGTAACGCTATACAGAGCGGAAGGAGGCCGATACTCTTCATCTGCCATGGTACAGGTGGTCTTGTCGCCAAAGCAGCGCTTACCGTTGCCGCACACTCAACGTCGAACCTCGCGTCGATACTAACAAGCTGCTATGGGATTGCTTTCATGGCAACCCCTCACCAAGGCTCGAGCTATCTTTCAGCTCCTGAGTATGCTAAGAGTATCCGCCGCTTAATGCAACTCAAGTATCATGTTCCACACTCAATACGAGAGGTGCTGAAGCCTAGACATCCAAGGTTGTTGCAACTATCCAATCAATTCAGGTCCATATCTGCAGATATCAAAATATGGACATTCCTAGAGACTGTCGACTCTACACTCACCGTCGCCGATTCGGGCACCGTAAGCACAGTGGAAATGCATGTTCCAATCACTTCTATTCGTTCGGGAGTTCTAGATCTGGAGCACGAAAAGGTGATCCCGTTAGCTACGGACCACGTTGGTGTAGCATCCTTCAAGGGACAAGAACTCACAACGAGAATAAGCTTCATTAAAGAGCTTCAGCCAATCGTCGCCATGGCTGTAGAGCTTTCCAAGCTACCAGATGCTCCGTTGCGCGTTAGTCGAGAGGTTATGGTGCAAGTCAATGGCTTCTTCGAAGACACAGCGCGGGGAGTCAGCGATGAGACGCCTCTCAAGCTCTGGTCAACGAAAACGCCGCTACGGGAATATTTGAAAGAGGGGCCTGCAATTTGTCTCACGGATCGACTAAAACAGACTGGTAGAATATCGTCCGGCTCAATCGATGACTCCTCGATAAGTGACTTTGATAGCAGACCATCATCTGCCGCTATGGCAGATACATCGTTGGCTATGCGAGATGGGGTAGTGGCGGAGGCTAGTGCCATCCAGTCTGAAACAGTTTCATCAAGACCGTCCATAAGAAGAACCCGCAGCTTCGTGGCCGCTGCTTCCCCCAGAATTCACGTTACGGAAGCGGCCGCCGACAGTTATTTTGATGTACCACAAGAAGAAGCAACGTCGGACATTCAAAGTGATACTGTTTCCAGTGAAGATCCAGGGCATAGAGATAGCGTGGCTGATGATAAAAAAGAGACCACTGCTGGGAGTTCCAGTCCTAGTAACCAGGGACAGCCCAATGTATTGTAAGAATTGCGTTAACACGAAAGTTGGATCACAGAATCGACTGACGAAACCGACTAAAGAGCCAGTTTATCATCGAAATACAGGAATTTCCTACCTTTACCACCGCCCACAAGGGAGCGACTCCAGGAGGTCCGAGCAGAACTACCTCGGAGAGCTCCCCGATTTGACAGACCAGAGCCAGGTAGCGAGAAGCTCTTATGGATCCATGTTCCATACACGCATACAGGATGGGTGCCTCCAGTTCTGTCTAAGGCTTGCAACGACCAGCAGAGGCCAGAGTTGTAAGGCCACTCCCTTTACATGCGCTACCTCCTCTAGCTAACGTACTTCATCAGCTTCAAACAGTTCATCAATGATAAAAATTGGTACTCGCAAATTATCAGAGCCCGCCATCTGGAGCCTCATGCGCGTTTTGTCCGTCCCACATGTATCCATTCCAGGCTGAGCGATTCTTTGCCAATAAGCCCGCCAGGGGAGCCCCGTGATCCACAATTAGCCTTATACGTAAGTCTAGTTATTCAAGATTTGATAAGATAGTGTATTAACGATACGATAGCTTCCTTATGTAAGTCGGTTTACTGGGCTGATAATCTCATTAGCTAAGGTATGACATCACAGCTTCATTGGGACACATACTGGAATCTCCTTCAACGAAGAAAGGTCATCGAAAAGCGGCTACAACAGGGAAGATCCAAGCCAGTCCCTGAATACATCTCGGAGTCTCATGTGGAAACGAGATTGATATGGAAGTTCCTGGGCGCCGAGCCCCCTATTCATATACGAAGAACATTAGACCAGTATGGGTATCCAAATCTGCGATCAACAATAGCAAGAGACGACGATCAGATGCTATGGAAGCGGACTAGAAAAGTCGTCGATCTCAGTCATGAGCTTGGTAGTTCAATTCCCCTGCAAGATAATCCTGACTCTTCCAAGACGTTCGTGGATGGAAAAGTTCTCATGGTTGATCAGCTCTGGCTCTGGATCGTAGATGAGAAAACTGTCGTTACCTTTTTCCCCAAGCAGGAGGCGACGACTGCTGAAGACAAACTATACGAACAAGCGAACCTCCATAGCAGCATTTACAACGAGTTGAATGGGGACCTTGCAAGACGCTTTGAGACAGCCGGGGATCTCGCTGCATTGATAGTCTTGCATGCAGTCACTATCCTTCTGGACAGGACGCTGGACCATGATCTACAGATACTGCGGATCTTCGAGGAATCCATCAGCATCCTGGTACGCTACATTCCATCGGCGACTCCAATACAAAAGCTAATGTCAGTAGACTGAATCAACTACTAAATCATTCAAACGCTTCCGCACTCGAGGGTTCATCGCCAGACCAGCTGATTACAACAGGACACTAGAAGGCAAGACGATGACCGCATCAGAGCGTGATGAAAGAGACCGTCGAGTAGCCAACCAAAACCGCGAGGATCTCTCTACACTTCTAGAAGTGAGAGACATAATAGACGAACTAGGAACCATATTGAAACTTCTCGAACAACAAACCGCCACCGTCAAAATAATGGCGCAATACTTCGAAGACAAAGGATACGGCAAAGTCTTCATAGAATCCGCTCTTTCCCGACTTGAAGACTACCGCACCCAGGTTACAGACATGCGCGAGAACGCACATCTAGCACAGAAAGCTGTACGGTCACCCTGTCCTCTTGCCATCTAACTTACCTAACACTATGTACTCTAGGTCGAAAACCTCCTCGACCTCAAGCAAAAGCAAGCAAACGTCGACGAGTCCCGTATAACCCGCTGGCAGGCAGAAGTAGCCCAAAACCAATCGCAGTCTGTAATGGTATTCACAATCTTCACTGTCATGTCAGTCACTACTCTACCTTTCACTATCCATTACCATCTACAACCTTTTACTAAAGGAAAAACACAGCTTCCTCCCCCTGTCATTCTTTACCTCCCTATTCGGCGTCAATGTCCGTGAATGGAGTGGCGAGGAAACAAACCCCGACTGGGCCTACATGCTGGCAATATCAGGTCCGTCAATGAGTAAAAGCCCCTCTGAAGCCCACCACTAACCAAACACGACTCAAGGCCCAACATCCGCCGCAATAATCCTCATCGCCCTCTCCATGGCTTTCAGCGAGCGTCTCCGCGATAGCGTCGTAAAAGCCCACATCATCGGCGTCGGCATAATCACAGATTTCTTCCTGCTCCCCGTCAAAGGCGTATTCAAATTAGGAGCCGTGGCGTCCCCCGCAAAGCCGGCCCCAGGACAATCGGAAAGTACGGGACGTCTCGATAGGTATCTGGCGAATAGACGGTATAACAAGCAATTTGAGGATGATATTTGGAAACGACATGAGGATCGGGTGATTTCGCCGTTGCCGGCGGTTCATGTATCTGATATGGAGGGGATGATGGGGTTTGATCTTTCTGAGAAGGGAGGTCGATGGCAGCAGAGTGTTAATGGGGCGTAGTTCTTATTTCATTTTATTTATTTTTCCCCTTGGATTTTCTGTTTATGTTGCAGGCGGCTACTGCGACGGCGGTGGAGTGAAGGAAAGGTCAAGTGAGCCTGACCCTCTAGGATCGTCACATGGGGTACGTCACTAACCTCACATCTGAGCAATCTCAACATCTGAGTAACCTCACATCTGAACAATCTCAACATTTGAGTAACCTCACATCTGAGTAACGCTTGGTCAGTGACGCCGCTAAGAACCAATACGCTGCCAACCCGAGATTCTCGTTGAAGATCTTCTTAACAAGAGCTCGCAGCATTCAAGTCTCGGTACCCAACCCTCATTCTAAGCGATTTGAACTTTTCATGTCCTGATTCTGACTATTCAAATATACGAAGACATGCTTAGTAGACCTTTGCCAGACCTTGAGGCGCGCCTGAAGGAAGTTGTCTGGTCTAGAGGCGCCCCTCACTATGCCTCCCGGGCCGTAATATTCTATTTTGAAAATGATGATACGGACTCTGACCGGGACGCGATTACCTTAAGGAACTGCTTAGAGGATGTTTTCGACATAAAAACAAGAATAGTACCGATAGAAAAGTCCGAAACGTGGGCAGCAATGAAAGTTCAATCCATTATCTTGGATGAGTGCACAGCTATTCGTTCCCCATATCGTCAACTTCGATCCCTTGTTATTATCGCCTATATAGGGCATGGCGTCCTGGACTATGGGTCTCAACTGAAGTTCATAAGTGCTGACGGGAAGCAAAACATTCGGTGGAAATGTATCAGGGATGTCTTTTTCAACGACAACGACGCCGCCGAAGGGTTTGATGCACTGGCGATCCTTGACTGCTGCTACGCAGGTGCAACTCGATCTATGATCGACCGGGTTGCAGACGTCCTGTCTGCCTGTGGTCCAAGAGCAACAGCGAGGTCGCGTGCTGCTGGGTATATCTCATTCACTCAAAGATTAGCTACCGCGGCGCGCCAGTTGCGTGACGTCCAGCCTTTCGTGACGGTAGACGATTTGTTACAAAGAATCCAAGAAAATAAAACGAGAGATGCCCCAAATGCACAGCTAGCACACCTAGGTCAAAGCGCCCAGCCAATCGCTCTGCCGTTCAAGAAAAGGTCATCAGCTTCCCAACCGCCCAATCCGAGAACCACATCCCCTACTACAGCACCGACGTTCAGCAATGTTCTAGTGAAGCTTTCGGTAGCTGCATCCCCAGAGGAGACACTTGGCAAGCTGACAAATATCATTCGGACATTACCCTCAGAGTTCAATGTTACAATTGAACAAGTCTACGAATCCACTTCAACACTGATACTTCTGTCTATGTCATGGTCAACATTCTCCAGACTATCCACCAGGATTGATCTGACTCTAATCGGACCTATTATGGGTCCAGCACTACTTTCTCCTGGTAAGTTAACATTACTTGTGCGTTGGAGTACATGCTAAATCTCGAAGACTATAGCACTCGGGCCACAGACATGTGCGAGGACGCACACCTAGCAGAGAAAGCTGTACAAACTCTTGACCTTAGCCATCCAATTTGACCAACACTAGGTATCCCAGGTATTCTAGGTTAAAAACCTTGTCGGGGGTGTTAATGGGGCTTGGCTAGTGCTTTCATTTGCCTTTTGTTCTTCCTTTTTTTTACGTTCTGTTCTTCTATTGTTTTGTTGATGCTGGTTTGAGCATACGTTACAGACGTCTAAATATTGCGAAGGCAATTTCACTGCCGGTACTTGAGAGAAATGAAATTGTGGATCAAAAGTATCCTTTTCCATGAACAATTATTGTAAATTGAGAACAGAACCACAACTACAGAAGCTATGGCGTACGTAAAGTACATGATATGGTACACAGGACTCCCTGAGGCTTTTTATCCCGACATAGTGGAGTGGAGATGATTTATGGGGGGAATGCAATAGAGGTAGGAGGATAGGGAGAATCGGAAGTAAGGAATTGGGTAGTGAGGACGTGCAACACATTAGGACAAAAGAGATATTAAAAACACAGAGATATCAGAATATGCAATAATATGCAAAGACACGCTGGAAGAGGAACGGTTAGAAACAAGGAGAGGTTAGGCTATAGCAGGTGTGGCGGAGTTTAGAACATGCCACCACCCATGCCGCCCATACCACCCATGCCACCCATACCACCAGGAGCGGCAGGGGCCTTCTCCTCAGGGGCATCAACAATAGCGACCTCAGTGGTACCAAGGAGAGAGGCGACACCGCTAGCATCAACCAGGGCAGTACGGACGACCTTGAGGGGGTCGACGATACCCTTGGAGATCATGTCAACGTACTCGCCCTTGGAGCTGTCAAAACCACGGTTGAAGTCCTTGGCGTGCTCCTCAGTAAGCTTGCCAACAATGACGCTGCCCTCAAGACCAGCGTTCTCAACGATCTGGCGAGCAGGGCGGGTGATAGCATTCTTGATGATGCTGACACCGAGCTGCTGGTCGAAGTTGGCAGGCTTGACGTTGTCAAGGCCGTTGGCAGCGGCCTTGAGGAGAGCAGTACCACCACCAGGGAGGATACCCTCCTCAACAGCAGCACGAGTGGCGTTGAGGGCGTCAACGACACGGTCCTTCTTCTCACCGACCTCGACCTCAGAGGAACCACCGACCTTGATGACAGCAACACCACCGGAGAGCTTGGCCAGACGCTCCTGGAGCTTCTCCTTCTCATATTCGGAAGTGGTGGGGTCAGCCATGACACCACGGATCTGCTCGCAGCGCTGAGCGATGGAGTCCTTGGTACCCTCACCGTTCAGGATGATAGTGTCCTCCTTAGTGATGGTGATGGAGCCAGTGGAACCGAGCATGTCAGGGGTAAGCTTCTCGAGCTTGATCTCGAGCTCATCGGTAAAGACAGTACCGTTGGTGAGGACACCAAGGTCACCAAGGATGCTCTTGCGGTTGTCACCGAAGCCAGGAGCCTTGACAGCAGCAACCTGAAGCTGACCACGGAGCTTGTTCAGAATGCAGACGGCGAGAGCCTCACCCTCAATATCCTCAGCAATGATGACGAGAGGACGGCGGAGGGTAGTGGAGGCCTCAAGGGCGGGAATGATATCCTGAACAGCAGAGATCTTCTTCTCGGAAAGGAGGATCAAGGGCTTCTCGAACTCGACCTTCTGGGACTTGGTATCGGTGATGAAGTAGGGGGAGGTGTAACCGCGGTCGAAACGCATACCCTCAGTGACCTCAAGTTCATCCTCAAGGGTCTTGCCCTCCTTAACGGTGATAACACCCTCCTTGCCGACTCTCTCCATAGCAGTGGAGATGAGCTTACCAACGTGGGTGTCGCCGTTAGCGGAGATGGTAGCGACCTGAGCAATCTCCTCGCCGGTGGTGATGTCACGCTTGTTCTGCTGCAGGTAGTCGACAGCAGCCTCGACAGCAGCCTGGATACCACGGCGCAGATCCATGGGGTTGCAGCCAGCGGCAACGTTCTTGACGGTTTCGGAGAAGATGGCACGGGCAAGGCAGGTAGCGGTGGTGGTACCGTCACCGGCGAGTTCGTTGGTCTTGGAGGCAACATCCTGGAGGAGACGAGCACCAAGGTTCTCGAACTTGTCCTGAAGCTGAACGGCCTTGGCAACGGTCACACCGTCTTCATGCAGTCAGTATCATCCTTCGGTTTGGTTTGGAAACGGTCGGGGTGTAGCGACATACCCTTGGTGATCTTGGGAGAGCCGTAAGGAGTGTCAATCAGGACATTGCGACCCTTGGGACCAAGGGTGGAAGTGACAGCCTTAGCAAGAGTGTCAACACCTTTAAGGAGCTGGGCACGGGCTTCGACGCCGAATTTGAGCTCCTACACCGCATTAGCATTCTAGTAATTCGGAAAACAGTCCGGGAGCTGTCGGGAGGCGTTGGGAAGTCAGTGTCGGATACTACGCACCTTGTGGGCAAACCGTTGCTGCTGGAGGTTGAAGCCAGAGGATCTGTAGAAGGGAGCGCGCTTAGAAGCGGCGGAAAGGACAGATGTCCTGGAGGAAAGAGCTCTTTGCATCTTGGATAAGGGAGGTAAATAAGAAAACACAGAAACAGAGAGTCAATTGATGATTGAAGTAAGTCTGCCCGAACAGGACTCCCAGAGCAAGAACGGGTGCAGAGGAAGAAAGAAGGGAAGAAGGCGATGGAGATGGGGAGATGGGAGAAGAAGAGATGGAGAAGGAGGATGGAGATGAAGCCAAAGTCTCGAAAATTTTCCAGGCGATTCTCGATCCCCGGATGTCTTGGCAAAAGAAGCTCCTAGAATGGGTCACGTGGCTCGTTCCCGAGGGAATGTCTTCGGCTCGTCGGAAGCGGAAATTCGTATACATTACTAATTGCCGTTTATCGGCGTTGATATTGCTAATTAAGGACTATAACTAAAAGATTCAAAAGCGAAACAACACCAGGCTGAAAAATAAAACTAAAAATAAAACAATACAAATATGAAGCGCATGCAAAATCGGCATAAACCAAAGAATAACAATGCATAGTCACTGACCGAGGCCAAGGAATGTAAACCCAAAGTTGGAAAGTAAGAGATCCCCATGTATTGCTCGGACTGAACAAAGCAGAACACCGTCTCGTCGCCGCTAGATAAAGCAAACCAAAACCCAACCCCTGAATTCAAGATAGCTTCAGACTTAGTTCAAGACAATAAAATAGCACTAAAGTCGAACCAAGCCTGGAGGGAACGACATCCAGTCGGTGAAGTCATGGTTTTTGAGGTTTATTCAATCTTCATCACCAGGTTATCCTGCGTCTCCATGATCAAATCCTCATTTGGTTCAATATAGTCACCATGAAGAAACTGGTAGTTCTCACTATAAAGGACACCACTAACCGAGTCATCAGTGGAGTGGTAATAAGCTGGATGCTGGTAGCCAGCATATGATGTATTGTGAAAGTCTTGATTTTCCCCGAGAGAGGTGAGTTTAGTAACAGCGTCTTCAGGAACAACTGCCGACATTCCCGCGATAGGATTATATCCAAGCATGTATTGATTCTCCATGTTGAGATTAGGTTCCAGTAGCTGCTGATAATGAGCTTGGTAAGGCGTATTGTCATATGCGCTAAGAGCTGCGGCTACTGACTGTGCATAGGTCGAAGGAAAGCCACTAAACATATTACCCACTGGCTGTCGGTACCTCAAAGTAACCAGTTTGCTTCTAGCATTGTCTGACGCAGGAGAGGAGGTAGGCTCTGAGGGTGGTTCTTGCTCGTTGGGATATTGGAGAAACTCAGCCCCAGGGACCAACAGCTCACCGAATCCATCGTTACTGCCGTCCATGTCGTCTTCACTTTTGATCGGAATGACTTCACGTGGCTGGGGTTTATGCAATTGCTTCTTGGGTCGACTTCTGCGGCGACCTTTGTCGATATAGTCTTCATCAGATGAAGTATCGTCGTGGAAATTCATTTCTAGACCTTCATCCGCCTCGCTTCCTGCATAATGAGGAGCTCTGAGGTTGCGTTTGGCTCCAGACGCAGTTCTGGTAGGTACATACCCAGAAGACTTGTTCGATGACCCTACACCACCACGCCGTAGGGGAGGAGGGACTTCTTTGCCAGCATCGACACGACGGGTCCGAAGCTTTGCCAGATGCTGGACAATAGCCCCCTCAGTGACATTGTTTTTCATTGTACTAGCAACCTCGGGCCAAGGAATCTTGATAGACTGGTTGTTGCAGACCGACTGTACGGTCAGTAGAAGAAGCTCATTTAGGTTATCTAGCAACTCGGCATCAGCTTAACCAACGAAAAACCTCAGTGTCTCCCAACCAAGGAGGTACGTACCATCCCACCGGACAAGGATGCGCTTCTTTGGTCTGTTCAAGGCTCTCTTGGAAGAACTCATAGTGTCCTGATAGCATAAGAGACTGCAAGTTACGTCAAATAGTGAATAGATAGCACCTGTGAATACCCTTGTTGTAAGTCTTATTCATCGACAGTCACTGGAAAAGATGATGTGTAGAGTAAGAGTGTGCGTTGTACCAAGCTGTTGTAGAGAAGAACTGAGTGAAACAATATATGAAGAAGGGTGAGATGAAATGAGAGGATGTGTGTGACAAAAGCGAATTGCTAGGTATCTAGGTATGGAAACATCAACTGAGATATGTAGACAGTAGGTGAAGCTCACAATCCGGGATAGTATAATGGAGAGGGACATCATTTGTTTGTATGCTTGTTGACTGGTACTCAGCCGCGCAGCCGCAATCACTCTACACTACACTGGGCCAAAATATTAGATAGATCCTAACTATATTGTTATCATCTCAGAGATATGAGCTGTGAAGGTTTGTTAATTTGAAATTAGTGCCTATATTATAACTAATGTACCACTTTCATCTGTAGTTGAAGCATATTATATCTAGCCTTCGCGGGTACCCCCAATATATATATACGTGTAGAGAGACGCCGAAGAAGAAAAAAGATTATACAAACTTGATATGGCCAGGAAGTCTGACAAAAATAGAGAAGCATATATCGAAGATATGCTATTCTCTCAGTTCTGGGGGCACTGATTCGGTAATGGAGTATGCTGTAGGCCATGGCTAGAATATACTACTTTGTAGAAGGTCAGGTGAAACGGCTTGCTTGATTGGTCATGGGGCCGGACAGTCACGTGTATCACATGACCCGAGATCCCGATGCTCCGAAACTCGACGCTTTGCAAAGCATCCCATATCGGTTGCTTGATTCTCCCACCCCCAATTGAATACCTCATCCTCCACACACCGTCAAGATGGCATACTGGAAAGCTGCTGGTTTGACGTACGTGTGATCCCTTATTATTCCACCTCTTGTTTCGAATACGCCGAATTAACTGGACGTTTGACTTTTACAGTTACAACCGCTACCTGGCCGTTGCTGCTCGCGCGGTCCGCAGATCCCTCAAGGAGACCCCTCGTCTGGCTGCTGAGCGCCGTGGCCAGATGGACCTGCGTTTTGCTAAGTGGGAGGTTCGTTTTGGCGCCTCCGCTTGTTTTGTTGGAATCAATGGGCCATGAACTTGGGCTAACAATGTCTTTTCTCACCAATATAGAACGGCAAGCAGGGCGAGGTTCGCTCCCTCGGTGAGGCCAACCAGGAGGCCGCCGTTGCCCACGCCGAGAAATAGACGCTTTTCGAAATCACTCGCATGCGATAATATGGGATATTTTTCACGGGAAGGGGTAACAGTTGATGATGTGTGGTGCAGGAATGATTTGGAGCTCTGTAGCATATTCGTCCGTTGACCTGGTATAAATAGAAAGAAAAGACCATTTCTTTCCTGCAAACGGGGCCGTCTAAAGTAGTTATCGTGCTCTGTAATGCCGTTTGTACTCTGAGCGTAGTCCGTAACCTGCGGTCCTTCGAGCTTTACACCGCGGGCAACGCTTCCGCAATTTTGCCCTGTCCGCCCGACTCCCCGCCTCTCTTTCGTCGGCACTTCTGTTTCTTTCTCCATCATCCTTCTTTATAGAGTGCTTTCTGCCCAGAGTTCGAACGGGCAAGTCTGTCAGCTGGCTGCAGATTATCGATACTTTATATGTTGCTAAGTAACGAGGGCCGAACCCCGATGATGCGAGTCATTTCGCAGTCCGTTGTCCCACGCGACATTACGGACGAGTTTACCAACGCTGCCTCAAGTGAGATCCGTTCTACCTCTGTCCAGTAGTCTATTTACCTAGATTATATGCTACTACATGATATGGCTTTCTGACAATTGTCTCCTTGGTCTTAGGATTGCGAACCGGGCAGTTGGTCAAAGATGAGTACTTTACGTTGTTCGAGGCAGTGGGCGCACTGGAGGTGAGCTCATGCTATTTACTCCTCGTAGCAAGGGCTATTCAACTTTGCGTGACACGAAGCTTATATATGTTATTATCGCAGATTATGGACTCGAAAATGGACAGTGGCTATCTTGGACCGGGACAAACCGACTTGCAAGCATTAGAGGACGACTACGATACCACGCAGGAGCTGGCTCCGGAGCAGGTGATAGGGATAATGGATGAACTATTATGTCATGAGGTAGGTGGTACCTTCCCAGAGAGCGACGAGTATCCGCTTAGGTGGAGATATACTGAGACAAACCGCGCAATGGCAGATGGCATGGCATATGGGACATCCACTCTCGCAAACACTTTTCACCTCTTTATACCTTGATAAACTCCTTTGGCCCATACCGAAAACGCTTGAAGAAGCACAATTTTGTCGTCCGGGATCCCCTAGGAATAAGGAAGAGCCTGGGATGGTACATTGCGTGCTACGTGCCTATTGTCTTGCGCTTATCAAATGTTGCGACTTTGTCCATGCGCGAGTGATAAATGAATATTTCTACGAGGTAAGTCATACGGCCTTCACATGTACATATACGATCGCTAAAAGTATATAGGAGGAAGACTTTGTCACCCAATTGTACAACCGCAGTCTGCTGTCGCAGTTCGACCATGAATATTTCCGCAATCTCTTGGACCGGGCGATTTCATGGGTCGATGAGCAAGGAGATAGTGTCGACGGAAAGTTGAAAGAAGCAATAAAGTGCCGGTTGGTCTTTCGGCGTGATTTCCTTCTCAGTTTGGACCAGGATCTCGATATCATGCAGAGTCGGTCAGCCAGTCACTTCTCATCCTGTCTGTCGCAATTGGATCCCATAACGGAATCGGTGTCACTTGGAAGACCAGTACCTGAAGCGTTCAGTTGGAAGATACAACGAAAACTGGCAAGCACAGTTCCTCCTCGGCCAATGGTAAAAATAAGCTTTGAGGATGCGCTGGCGCATTTGAAACGGTTGTGTCAGGATGCCATTGATCTTCTGGAAGTCCTGGATTACTCTGGACCCCATAACCTCAAGGTATGATACTGAAGGAGCTAACTGAATACTTCTCTTCCGACTACTTATCCTCTAACGTTGTTAGGTGGCTGTTTGGACTCTGCTGTCTCGGAAGCCCCAGCCGTCAGTTTATATTCGATCACTCGTTCAATCTATGATTATGAGTAACGTGATGGTTCTGGGAGCTGTACCAGTGAAGAAATTCTTATATGATGAGCTTGCGGAAATCGTCCTCCCTTCAAGCACGCTTCTGCAAGCCAACACAGACGAGACGGAAATGCCGACCGACCCTCGCTTTCAGATAGCCAACCACATGGATGCTTTTGTTAAGCGCTTTGCTCAGGTGCGATGCTGCATATATCTCCCTCACTTTATTTCCCCCGCGAGCTAACCTGTGATAGCCATTTGTGGACATTTTCCGAAGTGCGTGCCTCAATCGTTGCCGTATCCGTCGGACAGTATGTCATACAATTGTTGACTGGGACAACCTACAGATGGAGGTATCTATGCGGTTTCTCTCATATACGGTACCCCGTTACTAATTACTTCGTAGGCCGAAGATCTCGATGAACAGCTACGCACGCTGAACAACGAACCTCCACTTATGCTCCAAAACGGCGACGCTACCTATTCATACCCGCTTAGCAGTTGGGCCTACCACCAGAAACTGAACCAGTTCCGGCTCATTATCCAGCTCGGATTCGAACTTTCCATCTATTCTCCTGAGGAACTACCAGGGATGTACTGGTATTTGTCCCACATCTGCTCCACACATCTCGGCCACATTGACCGAATCCGTACGTTTACTGTTGCTGCCGCGAAGCGTAACCTGACCGCTCTGGCGGGAAAGAAACGCGATGCTGTTGAGCGACACGCCGCTCTACAAAATACGCTCCGTCTTCTCGAAAGAATTACTACGCAAATAGTCGCCGTGGATGCCTTCGCCATATCCTTACACGCGCTATATGTTCTTCTGGCTCGCCATGAAGTTTTGCCTACAGCAGCGGCTGCGCAAGCATACTCCAGCGAACGATTACGGTATGAACTCCGCATGAAGCCCTTTATACCGATTACTTTGCCGGAACTTGTTCCCTTCGACGAATACCGCCAGGAGGCCATCTTAGAAGGGGACAGTGACGAGGCAGTCCTGGAGCGTGCCACGAAAGCGATCACCGAAGCCCGCAAAGCTTGGGAAGCGACCCTCGCTAACGGTGCTTTTATCCGGGACCCTCAAGGCCAAACGAACCAGACACTGGCCATTGAAGAAGATTGGAAAAAGGATGTTAAGAATACGATGCGGGCATGCATCGGGGCCAGCATTGCCATTGAAACTGTGAAGAAGGCATTAGCAGCGCGCCGTGCATCCACCCATGCTGTGAACCTTCAGGTAAGTATTCCCGAGATGGGCTCGAAGGCGCGTTGGCATGACTGGTGGATTGTACCCCAAGTATCTCCGACCCCGAGCGGCTCTCAGACGTGAAAACCATATGATGTCCACTGTACTCTGATGAACGACTTGATTTGATGTGATGATGAATATCATGTACCTGTCGTTCGTTCTGGAAATGCCCTTTTCATGTATGATGGATGATGAAGTTATGTACATAGAGTAATGGTATTAGAAATATCCCGAAGCAAGAGAGAGGTATACCGAGGGGTAAAGAAATAGAATTTCTCAGTTTACCCACTTTAATTAACCTTGGGGATCAGGCCATACACAATGAGAGCCTCCGGGATCACCTGATATGCAACTGCAGCTCAATTCCCGTGCAGAGGATCGGCACATGGGCAGCAAACCCACGACATGTCATCCCGTTGGGGAACAAACAAGCTTATTGTTTGGGTTCAGACTTCCCCCATTCTCTTTTTTCTCCCCGTTTCTCTTTCGTCCCAAAGGGTTGGAACCGAGGTTGAAAAGAGCAAACTTAACGAGCGGAAGAAAATGGACCATTGATTCTGACGTTATCTTCCCGAACATGACTTCATTGCATCATGACGGAAAAAGAATTCGATTTTGCGAACTCATTGATTGAATGGAGGCGACTTGGTTTGGATTGAATTGATTTCATATTTTAATTCTCAGATACATCCCAGCAACATCCTATTTGGTCAACATAAGCGAACAAAACAGAACGATCTGCGCTGCGACCACGCCATCTCGGGAGTCCTGGTTGGCCGGTGCGCCGTTGCTCTTGGCCGCTGTCACTAACGGGCCCCAAATGCTCCAATAATAATCCACTCAACGGACCTCCGTAGGGTATTGCACTGTCTTTTTGTTACCTTGGGGACTTAATATCAAGGAACTATTACTATCACAGATCAGAAACCGGAACCGGAAAAGCCCTCCGGAAATCGATCCGTTGACTTTCTTTTTCTGCTTTTGGTGATCTGAACCAAAAGAACCAAAAAAAGGACAGAAAAAAAAAGGGTAATCCGATACCTATTATTAGGTGGTTTGTCCCTTCGCGACTCTCAGATTCGCTGCGAGGATTCCGGCGCTATTCATGGGGTTGAGCGATGATCGATTGAGAAGTGGATTTGTTTCTCGTGCATCTCATTCGTGCTCCCTTCGGTCGCGGCTCGTCGGTGGCCTCGCTTGACCTTCAACGATCTGATCTCGAATGGCTGAAGCTGACACTTGCCATTTCGGTTGAACCATCCAGTAATAAAAATAATAGCCTCTTTTATGCCAGCTGCGCGTGCCGTCTCCGTCACCCTACGCACTACTACCCCCCCAAATCCCTCCTCCTCCCCTTCTATCGCGCCCGACTTCGTCCCATCCCCCATCCGGCGGGGGCGACAAGAGGACGTTTCGGTCGCCATCGCAATGCCTACATATCCGATCCGACGCCGGCCTCGCGAGTGCAAAACTTGTCTACCATGTCGCGCCAGTAAGGTTCGCTGCGATCGCAACGTCCCGTGCGGGAACTGCGTCAAACGTAACTTTACTTGTTCTTACGGTCGTCCGCCGCCAACTCAACCTAAACCGCCGCTCATTCCAGATCCTACCTTTTCAGCTGCCGCCTCAACTGTGTCTACGCCTCAATTGCCTTCTGGTTCAGCCTATATATCTTCTAGTCGAGACGATGCCCCCATTTCCTCCTACAGCGCAGAGCCAACCTCGGATGATGCTCTGTCGGAAACCGTGACGATTTCTCAGTTCGAATGGGATGAGGTGAATTCGAAGATGCGCGCAATGGAGTCAATATTGGCTAGTCTGAACTCGCTTTTTCAGACCCATGCGGCGAGGAAATCTGTCGACCCTCGGTCCGAGCAGTCGGTTACTGAAGACGGCAAATCCCCGGCACCTCAAGGGATCTATAACGAGAACACGATGAAAACCGGCTCCATTCACATTGGCGCAAAATCAGCATTGATAGATATCCTGGATAGATCAAAAGGCTCGGATGGTACAGCGGCCGCGTTGCCGAAGGAAGACTTGCTGGCAGAAATGGCGATGGAAAACGAGGCCGCCTCGTATCCTTTTGTCGATCTTTGGTCGTCTGATCCGTACACCTTCAACATCGCCGGGGTATGTGGCGTGTTGCCGGATGACGAACAATGTCGCAGGTGGGTAGAGCGGGCTCTGAGTCCTCGGCTAGACTCGTTCCTGTAGAGTGCGACCTTCGCTGATCATGGAGGTCTTCGCAGGTTTCTTCGCTTTTACAGAGACATCGGCTCAGTACTATATCCCGTACTTCCAGACGTTTCCAAATTAGAACTCGACACAAATCAACTCTTGCATAATCGGCAGAAGGTAGGAGGTGCATATCGACCGGATGTGAACGGCCTGGTCAAACCGTTTGGCATGAGTTTGCCTTTCCTTAGCCTTCTCTTTGCTGCTTTAGCTTCGGGTTGCCAATTATCCGACTTGCCCTTAAAGGAACGGGAGTTGACATCGTGGGTATATGGTGTGTGCGACCTCCTACTGGCGACCAGAATTTCTTGGGACTAACATCTTTCTAGTCTCGTGTTCTTACCAGTGCTTGCGCATGATCAACTATGTTTCGCAGCCAACGGTAGAAGTAATCCAGATTCTGCTAATCATTAGCAATGTGCTATCATATAATATGAACGCTGGTGCTTCTTATACCTTACTCGGTACGTGAGATGTGGCGTTGAGGGGCCGCCTGATTTCCAAGCTAACGACGATGCTTGCCAACAGGGATGACAGAGCGGATGTGTATGAGTCTCGGGCTTCATGTTGAGACACCGGGGTTCTCGCAAAACGTCACAGCGTCTCGGAGAAGAGTATGGTATGACATCCACTGCAAGGCCCCGTCTGGAATATACATGATATCCTAACTCTTGCAGGTGGGCAATGGCTTTCCAGAATAGTCATTTCTCCTTAGCTTACGACCGACCATCCATAACTATGGTAAGCCAGCCGGAAATTCCCTATGATAGGAAATCAATGCCTGGCCATCGCTCCTACTTCGAAAGCCTCTGCCGTATTATTTCTGTGGTGCTGGAGATGTTGCGGGGACTTATGTTGTCGCACCATTCTCATCTGCGGTACCATGAAATCCGCGAGTATAAACAGCGAATAGAGCGCATTCTTGCAGATACTACCCCTCATTTGCGTTATCGGGAACGCTGCGTCACCTTGGCTGACCATATTGAGCGGACGGAGTTGCGGCTACACTCATCTTACTATATCTCAGTCATGTGTCGAGTATCCTTGGACCCAGACGCACCGCTGGATGACCAGCGACGGGCGGTGGTCCGAGAGGACTGTATAACCAATCTGATGAACACGATTGAAGCTTTCATTGAGCTGCATTCACTTCATTCCCATTGCTCGCGTAGCTGGGTCAGTCTCCAGCGGACCATCGCATCCGCGTTCCTGCTGGTTGCTAACAACAACGACCATATTCACCCACGGACGTGGGAGTTGATTGAGAAATTAGAGGCAGTCATCGCCGAGCATGTGACTGGAGATGGAAATGTAAACCACAACGCCCGGACAGATTCGGCCAGGCATTTGGCATCGTCTCTCCGCGCTCTCCGGGAAGTTAGTGCTGCGTTCTATTCTAGGAAGAAGAAGAAGAAGAAGGCACCAGCCCTAGCCCCGGAAGCTATTTCCCCGAAAACCGTGCTCACCTCACCCGCTTCGGTAGCTGCTACCGCCTCATCGCCTTATGCTGCCAGATACAGTGTCAGTTCCTCCGAGGACGGACATATTGACAACATCCTAAATCAGGTGTCGGATGTGATGTTGTTCCCTACCCTGAACATGGGCAATTCATGAGTCATTGTAACCAACATAGTTCCCCAACCCCTCCATTGTGGATCTGACCCGAGGGCTCCCGCCCGCTATGATCCGTGGGCGTCTGATTGGAGCCGCTGTGAATACCGTCAATTCTGTATACCCGCTGGAAAGGAACGCGTTCGATAGAGCTGGAAATTTCGGGTTAGGTTGTTTTGGTAAGATACACGTTTGCCACAATCATTTGGGACATGGGCGATCATCGGACGAGGGCCATCTGTTTCATTGTGGTGGCCCTCGCCGTGTGATCTGGAAATTGACGGTGAGAGCGAGGTTGACAGCCTCACGACCGTCGCGTCGCAAAAGGGATCGGAACCCGAGTGGCGTCTGAGAGTGGGAGGGGAGGAATAGACATGGAGGGGTATTTGTAGCTTACCGGGGCGCCCGAGCTCTAGAGCGTCAGAGATTGAGATCCTCTTTCGCGTGAAAATGGTTGGGCTATGTTTTGGGATGGAGATGAGGCGGACCCCAATCGCACGTGGCCGAAGGAAAGCCGCTTCGGCCGAAGACGGTCCGTGGTTATGGCCTGAGGTCGAAACTCAATCGGTGTAGTTAAAGCAAATCCACTTTCGGTCGATCGTGCGCTATCGTGATGTTGTGGCAGGGCATTCATTCTCCCTCTCCCTTACTCCTCATCCACCCTCTTGTGAAATGAATACTACATCGTATTCCCCATCGTATGTTGCGCACCTGCAGTCTTCGTTTCATATGAGCCCAATCTATTTTTTCTTTGACCCTCTCTCGTGTGACGACACCTGAATTTGCGTTATTTACTAGTTGAGAGGGTACGTATATGCATTGATTTCAATAGTTAATAATAATGAGTGGTGATCTGAGCTCGCTTTAGACTTTCCCTTTACGGTTGAGGGCACCACCACTTCCGAACGTCTATGTCCGGAATACCGAGATAGTGGCAAAAGGGGGGCCAAGATAATAATAATAAAAAAAATAAACAGGATGACTTCGTAGCGCATCGAAGGTGAATCCTCCACAAGTATCCCTGAGAGAGGAGGGAGTTGAGACAGTCTCGGAGATTTCCTACCCACGGGGCCATACGAAACCGCCTCGGAGCCGAGGGGCGGGAAACGCTTGAACCTCATCATAGCAAATATGAGGAACTGTCTGTGGGGTTTCCGTTTCGGAACCGAGATCGACAAATATCGCCTTTGACTGTGAAGAAAACCGGTTATCCCAGCTTCCGGACTTCGCTCAACCCAACGACCGAGATCGGTTTCTCCTGTCAGCGTGCCCGGAGAATCGTCGCACATGGGAGCTGGAGGGGGCATCCACCAGCCAGATGCATTCTAACACCAACCACGAAGGATTGATCAGGCAATCCGGACAGGGACTGTCGACTCAGATGCTGAAGCTGACCCTTTCTAGTGTCCTCTTGACGATGACACGTTTCCAGAGGACGATGGAGGACCGAACGCACGGATACAAATGGGAAACACGAGCTTGGCTTGAGCCATGGGTGGTATGATTCTGCGTTGTTGGTCGGACCCAATTGGCCAAACAGCAACACGGAGAGAGCACAGCAGATGAGCCACGGAATCCGT
The DNA here is from genome assembly GCA_009176405.1 of Aspergillus novoparasiticus. Classification (NCBI taxonomy): domain Eukaryota; kingdom Fungi; phylum Ascomycota; class Eurotiomycetes; order Eurotiales; family Aspergillaceae; genus Aspergillus; species Aspergillus novoparasiticus. Next base: position 172,046 of record ML733433.1, read on the forward strand.
CCAGATACTACTGCGGACATAGAGCCACCTTGGTGTAAGCGTCTCTCACCAGCAGTCCAGCGCCCAATCTATTTGGTTTCAGGAAATGGACACCTTTCCCAGAGTCCGACCGTAATAAGCGCAGCAATGACCATCCCGCCAGTGGTGGAATGAATGAATCAAAACACTGTTGCAGTCGGTGATAGCGCAGCTGGAAGAGGGGCTAATATTGAGTACTCTAGGTACCCTCGGCGGGCTCCCAGATAATCCCTCTACAGAGAACGCAGGCGGCAGCGAAAGACAGCAAGAATATGGCGTCGCACAACTGCATCGATGAGGGAGCCTGGCCCAGGTAGACCTGTCTGTAATCATAGTCGATCAAAGTCACTTCTACCTATCGTGACGGATGTTGGTGTTACGCACTACAGTAGTTATATCTCAGTATTCCCTTTGTTATAGAATACTGATCTGAATCATTCTTTGGTATCAATAGGACCTAAGAGTCGATCTATCATGCAGGGCATGATTCGTCTCAAATTGTCGGAAAAAAAGTGCCGGAGTCTGACACTTTGAGTTCACTAATTGATCCCCCACACTCTAGCCATATCCCCTTTTCACTCTGCAAAGTATGGCACGGTTTCTAGGGGCCTTCATTCTTGTACAATCGCTGGAGAAGGCAGACAAGGTGATATTACTCTCTTGAATGAGCTTGAAGTGTGGAGGAAACCGTTATTTTCCTGTATCTTCATCCAGGGGGTCTAATCCGTATGAGCAGCGGCATAAAGTTCACTATGCGAGTGAAGATCCCTTGGGCGGGAGCTCAATTGGATTCGATCCGAGCAAGCTTTGGCGAGACCCAGCCTGATGATATCGGAGAGGGACGCATAGTTATGCTGTGGCGCAGGTTTACACTTTGCAGGATGGTGAAGTCTATCTCTTTCGATCGCGCGTGATTGAAAGCAGGCCTTCTGAGTCATGAATCCCAACTCATTCAGGTCAGTTCCCATCGCCAAAATGGGCTATAAAGCGTGGATCGCGTTGGTGGAGATTGGTATCGACAAGGGGGAATGTCACTATCTCTTGCCTAGAGAATTCCTGGTATCTTGATCTTGTCCATTTCTAACCGACGACGCGTCCACAAAGTTGTGGAGGCATTCCGGAAATTATAGCCGATAAGAATGGTATGCCGTGAATGGGCGTGGGAGTGGAAGCGAGCATTCAGGACAACGACTGTTCCTTTCGGTTGCGCAGAGTTTGCACGGATTTCTAAATTTGTCTAGAGTTTTTTTGCTGGACTTTCACAAGCGAAATGACACTGGGCAAGGACCCTCAGGATTTATTGGCTACGGAAAAGACCGCTAAGTCGACGATTCCTTTTAGTTTCAAGGCACAGGGCTTAGTTCGGCCCTTTCGGCTGTTAGTTCACGGCACGCGATACCCGACGATGACAATCCAGGGCCGTAACCCCCCTATCACATTGGAAATACACGGGGCCACTGTTATTGTTTGGATCTGGCCTTTGGGGAATGTAACCGATTGACACATTCTTATCCCTAGCCCCCGCCTCCCCTGCGGCAGTTGTCCGTCGCCCAGGACGTATACTCGAACTAAACCCTAAGTCTATCAAATCGCTCGTAGCGAGTCAGACACATTCTCAGCAGGCCTCCTACATAACGCGGATAGTATTAGATCCAATCATGTTTCGCGAGAGTCTTGTGTTCCAAGATTTACTTTCTTTCCCTTTCAGAACGCTCATCAATTATGGAACTGGGGGCTACTTCCCGTTGAAGTGATGTTGGCCATGGGGGATCACCCCTCATCGAACTGTGGATATTTTATATCCGCATTGCGTACTTTTTATTTTCTGGGCGTGTTTCATAGAGGGCTGATGCTGTTTTCGAGTCACAACCATGAAACTCACCAGGCTAGCGGTCCTGAATACCCTGGCAACCCTAACTGTCGCCTGGCTTCCAACAACCGACAAGATAATCACCTCTAGTAATGGAACCGATCTCTTTGGAGCCTCGCACGGGAAGATCCGGGGGGTGAACTTGGGCTCGCAGTTCGTGTTCGAACCCTGGATCGCGACAAAAGCTTGGTCCGAGCTTGGCTGTGAAGGACAGGAATCCGAATTTGACTGTGTGATGAAATTGGGTCAGGATGCAGCTAACAAGGCATTCGCCAAGCATTGGGACTCATGGATTACCAAGGAGGACATCAAAGAGATACGAAGCTACGGTCTGAACACGATTCGCATACCCGTCGGCTATTGGATGAACGAGGATCTCATCTATCACGACAGCGAGTATTTTCCACGGGGCGGTTTTGCGTACCTCGAGAAACTGTGTGGGTGGGCTAGTGATGCTGGCCTGTACATCATTATTGACCTGCACGGGGCTCCTGGCGCCCAGGTTGCGAAGAACGCCTTCACGGGCCAGTTCGCCGATACGCCTGGATTCTATGTGGATTTTCAGTACCAACGGGCGCTCGAGTTTCTTGAGTGGATGACCATCAAGGTCCATACCCTGCACAATTTCCGGAACGTGGGCATGTTGGAGGTCGTCAACGAGCCGGTGCAGAACCCCCAGGTGACGACTACGTTGCGCTCAAACTATTACCCCAATGCTTTCCATGTGAGTGTGCTTTATTGAGTTGTGTAGACACTGTCGTACTGAGATACCTGAACAACAGACCATCCGCAGAGTGGAAGGAGCGCTCGGCATCGACCGGAAAGACTACCTGCATATCCAGATGATGGACGACGCCTGGGGCGCCGGGGATCCCCACGAGCACCTGACGGACGACTACTACGCTGCCTACGACAACCACCGCTATCTCAAATGGGATCCCCGAGTGGAGGTGTCCAAAGACAGCTACATCAAGGCCTCATGTAACGACAACGTGGCGACCAACTGGCCCGCTATCATTGGCGAGTGGAGCTTGGGGGTCCCCGATAACGTACAAGAGACAGCCGACTGGGAGCCATATTCTAACCTGGACTTTTACCAGAAGTGGTTTGCGGCGCAGGTGAAGAACTATGAACAACATCAGGGGTGGATCTTTTGGACATGGAAGACTCAGCTGGGCGAGTATCGGTGGTCTTATCGCGGTACGTATCGATCTGGGTTTTGGCCAACGTCGAGCTGACCATCGTAGATGGAGTCAAAGCGGGAGTGATCCCGACCGATCCCAACGCAGTGTTTCGGGAGGATGTCTGTAAAGGTCGAGGCAGCTAGGTGGTGCCGTAACGTTTTAGGACGATCGAGTAATGATGATAATGAATACGATGGTTTAATATGGAGCACAGAGAGACATACTGTGCCCGACAAGTAAACTTTATCCGAGATTCCATTGCAACCAAAGCATAGGTGTGGGAACACTGCTGAGACAGGATCACCTCAGCCCTAAATGCAAGTAGACCCAAACCTATGGTTCAACCGCAGTCAATCAGTCCAGTAAGAACCTGGCAGTACCCCACATGGGGCTCGGGGACAAGCTCCTATCACGATCGCGATAGATAGTAAAATAAGGTACGGGAATGACGCACCTCGGCGATTCCTCTAGTGTACTTTATTTAGATAACTAAACAATGACTCAGATACAAGAGGATATATTGAACCACCACTCCAACAGATCTACCTCATTTACACACTGTACAACCCCCCACAGCAACACACCTACAATAATTATAACCACTCTTACCACCAGGAAAATGACCACCAACCCACCCCCAGGAGCAGAAGTCCTCCTTCCCCCAGCACAACCACCAGCCCCCCACCCCCTCGTCGACCGGGCAATAACGCTACATCCCATCCAAGAATCCCATACCGAGGACCTCTGGAATGTCGTCGGCGGCACCACCGATCCCAAAAAGACCGCAGTCTGGACCTACCTCCCTGAAGGACCCTACCCAGAAGACACATACACCGACTTCGCAACCTCCATCCAGAACAAGACCACGAGCAAAGACCCCTTCTTCTACACGATCTTCGACAACCGCACCCAGAAACCTCAAGGCTGGATCACGCTCATGAGCATCGTGCCGGAGCACCTCCGCGTCGAAATCGGGAACGTGCTCTTCGCTCCGGAACTCCAGCGTACGACAGGCGCTACGGAGGCGGTGTATTTGTTACTGCGGTATGCCTTCGAGGAGCTGGGATATCGGCGGGTGGAGTGGAAGTGTAATGATCTCAATGAGGGGAGTAAGCGGGCGGCGAGACGGTTGGGGTTTGTCTTTGAGGGGGTGTTTAGGGAGCATATGGTTGTGAAGGGAAGGAATAGGAATACGGCGTGGTTTTCGTTGCTGAAGGGGGAGTGGGAGCAGGGGGTGAAGGGGGGATTGGAACGGTGGTTGGATCCGGGGAATTTTGATGAGAATGAGAAACAGAAGAGGGGGTTGGAGGATATTCGGGAGGGTGTTTTGGGGTCTCTATAGATCGTTCATCTACCATGGTTGTGATATAGAGTAGTAAACGCGGAACCGGGGATCACCACCCGGTACCGGCTACTGCCGCGGAACCGGGATGGAGCAGAACAAATATTAAACACTCCACAGGAGCAAACAATTGGATTCTTCAGACCCAAACCAGACAACATACCACAATGGCGTCGAAGACCGCCTTCCTCATCCTCGACCTCCAGAAAGGAGTCACGGGCCAGATCTTGGACGACTCGACCCCAGAGAGAGAATCCTACATCCACCGCCTCGCCTCTGTGGTCAAAACCGCCCGAGACAAGTCCATCCAAATCATTCATGTGAAAACAGCCTTCCGCTGTGGCTTCCCTGATTTACACCCTCGCAATCCCTCGGCGCAACGAGTCATTCCTACCGGCAAGTACACCGAGGGAGATGAAAGTGTGGAGCTTCATCCTGCTGTGGCGCCCCACGAGAATGACATTGTAACCACGAAACGTCGGGTGTCCGCCTTTGTAGGCTCCGACCTTGATGTGGTCCTCCGCAGCTCCCGTATTGAGAACCTCGTTGTGGTTGGTTTGATCACTAGTGGGGCAGTTCTGTCCACGGTTCGACAGGCCGCGGATCTGGATTATGGGTTGACGGTGCTCCACGATCTCTGTTTGGATCGAGACCAAGAGGTGCACGACGTGCTCATGAAGGTCATTGCAAAACAGGCCGATGTGGTCGGATCCGAGGAGTGGTTAGCTCGTCTCTAGGGATATGCAAGGGGCCATCCGGGGACGGAAAAGAATTGATATAGCATTGATGTTGCGGTAAGGGCCCTTGGAATAGTGTTTTTTTCATGCATTTCTAAAAGCTCTCTAGATACATGGCTCGCCATAGCGTCGGCATTTCTGCTCATGAATAGCTTTACGACCCTAGCGAATATGACGCCTGTCTTGGACATTCTTTGGGTTCTCTCTCTTCTGAGCACCTATTTATAAGTAGTTAGCCCTTCTCTGAATGGTTGAACGTGAGACGCAATCGGCACTCCAATGCAAGGGGTTGCGCGCTTCCTCCACGTGCTGGTCCAACCAGCTGAGACCACTTTTCCATACGTTCACCGATAGGCCAAATCCCCTTCCTTAGTCGAGTACTTGGCATGACAATTTATTCTCCGTGGGATGAGCTGAGACGCCACGAAATGCCCAATGACGACTGGTTTCTTTGAAGGCGTGTTGTGGGCTCGAGCTCGTATCGACCATCCCTAGAAGGGGTCCATACCAAGCAGACCTTATCTCGATGGAGCCAATGGAGCAAATGTGACTTTCACCAATCAGTCCACAGAGCTGACGAGGTCAAACCCTTTTCCTAAGCACGGAGCTTTCCAGTATCTTTGCTTTAAAAATGCCAGTAATCCAAAGCCACAATGCCAATTGATTGCTTCCGGAAACATCAAACAGCAATGTTCCACCTGCAAAATTCTTAAAGATAAACTAGTCCCACTGGAGTTGTTAACCAGCTCAACTTTACCACATCACACCTTGTTATCCAGTAAATGAGGTGTTGCCTTGACAGATGTCTGTTTTTACGGCTGTCACAGCCTTCTTCATATGGCTCGGCCTAGTGCAGGCCAAGCTGGTCCGCGAGACACTAGAGTTCACCTGGGGCGTTGGCTCCCCCGATGGTGTCCCGCGTGAAATGATTCTCACTAATGGGAAGTATCCAGGGCCTGACTTAGTGTTTGACGAGGATGACGATGTCGAGGTATTTCTAAACCGGGCAAACCTGCATACGGTAGTCGTTGACTTGGCCTAGGTACATGTCTTCAATCATATGCCGTTTAATACGACAGTCCACTGGCACGGTCAATCGTGAGATCCTACTGATACTCACCTTCTGAACCACGACTAATCAGAATATTGTGTAGAATGGAATCCGCTCCGTGGTCTGACGGTGTCCCAGGGCTGTCGCAAGCGCCCATTCAGCCGAATTCATCTTTCGTATACAAATTCAAAGCTTCCCCAGCAGGCACATTCTGGTTCGTAGCCTTGCGGTATACTCTACTTCAGCTCCTAACCTAGTACAGGTACCATTCGCACTTCAAAAATGTGATGCAAGATGGGCAAGTGGGAGCTCTTTATATTCGGTAGGACTTCCGCACGCTTGACCGAGCGTAGCTCACGTTTACAGCCACAAGCCCGACGCTCCCCGGCCATACTCGATGATAGCCCAAGATGCCACCGAAGTAGCCCAGATGCAGCATGCGGAAGCCAACTCAAACCTGATTCTAATAACCGACTGGACTCATTTCACCGCCAAGGAATACTTTCAAGCCGAGATTGATTCAGGCTTGAATCTCTTGTAAGTTTGAAGGTGCGGCGGACGATATCCGAGATCAGCGAGCTAAATCACGGTGTAGTTGTGTTGACAGTATCCTCGTAAACGGCAAAGGTTCCGTTTATTGCCCGGGAGCTGAGTATATGCAATCACTCATTGGCCCCCAGATCGCGTTGGTGCTGGAAGGGACGAACCTGACCGACCGAGGGTACGTACCGCAGGAATGAAGGAATACGTTTGTCAAGCTGCTTATGGCTAACTTGTCAATAGATGCTTGGTGCCCAGTTTACACAATGTTCAGGGTAGCTGGCCAAACCAGAAGCCTAGTGCTGTCCCATCCTCAATGCATAACAACTGCACCCCGTCGGATGGTGGGGTGCCTATAATCGAGGTTGATGCTAAGGACGGATGGGCGAGTCTGAACTTCATTGGGGCACAAGCGCAAAAAGGAACCACCTTCTCGGTAGACAACCATCCAATGTGGATATATGAGGTAGACGGTCAGTTCGTGGAACCGCGCCAGTACGAGATGGTTGGAATGTACAACGGCGCTAGGTACTCGGCTCTTGTTAAGCTGGACCAGACACCAGGGGATTATGCGATTCGAATCACGGACAATGGAGGCGACCAGGTCATGAGCGGCTATGCTATCCTTTCCTACCGTGCAGCAAATACGACGGAGAATGGGACCCGACCGCAAGCACAAATTGGCCCTAAGACCAAGGGATACATTGACTACGCGGGACAGAACACATCTGCTAGCGTAAGGTACCTGAATTACACACAGAACCTTCCAGCGTTCAATGTTCCCCTGCCACCGGCATTCGCGGACCTTACCCTGAAAACCAACATGACACGTGTGAACAGTTCGTATCAATGGTCTATAGGGAACGGAGTTCTATACGAGCCTGAAGTCACAGCAGATACACCACTCATCTTTGAGAAACAGCCACTGGATGTGATACCATCAAATTTCACGCTCCAAACACTCAACAACACCTGGGTGGACATTATCATCCAAATTATAGCCGACCCAGAAATGGATCCCATCCATCCACCCCACCCTATTCACAAGCACGGCAGCCGCGCCTATATCATTGGGGACGGAATGGGCGTCTTCAATTGGTCGACTGTCTACGAAGGAATGCTCGAGAGACCTGACCTGTTTTACCTCGATAAGCCCGCATTACGGGATACATTCGTGACGAACACCCTCACTGCAGCCTTGGACGGTGGAGTATGGATAGCGATCCGATACTATGTCAGCGGGCCATTCCCCTCGCTGCTTCATTGTCATATCACGACGCACCAGGAAGGTGGAATGGCCTTGGCCCTTCTTGATGGCATCGACGTATGGTCTGAGCTACCTACATCGGCAGAAGTGGCGAGACTGCAGAATGCAGAGCGCCCGTAGTATGATCTCTGTTGTTGCCACCTACATTTGCGTGCTGGAACACTCAACTTTTTTTTTCAATGCATTCTTCGCTTTATGATCACGCAAACGAAGTATCTGTTTTAAATCTTACTATAATATATGACTATGTAGTCTTTCATTATCGTCGTGTAGACTGGAGACTTGTAATACACAAGAATTCATATCTCGTAACTGGCTACAGACCTATTCTAAGTGTAATTAAGAGATCTAAACAGAGCTTCGGAACCTCCATTTCCAAGAGTATTCAAGATGATTTTCTCGAACCGACGGCCACGAAAACTACATGTCCAAAGGATGCCGAAGTCAAGGCTATGAAGATGACTTTGTGCTACAGGCTTACCTTGATCCTCAGGAGTTTTACACTTCGAATCAAGTGCAATCCGGCTGTGGATTTAACATTCATTCCTCGGCTGACTGATGCTCGATATTCTATTCCAAACTATTCCATTCTCTCCTAGTCTTACACAATGTCTCTTGTTCCCATGCGGACTATCCTAATAGATTGGACTTCAACCTGGAAAAAGTGGACCACCCATATGTATCTGTACCCTCTACGGAGTATATATGACATATTAAAATCGCTAATTGAGAGAAGAATGCATACCCCTCTAAACCTGGAAGAAAACTTAGTCACAGAGACTGGACCTTCCAGCCCAGAGTTAATGAAGTCATTCGCATGGATATACAACAAACCAAGACTTCAACCTCCCCCAGCACTTCGAATATTGACCGTATCGGTGTCAAAAATGTACAAGTATGCAGCTTCTTAGTGAGTAGTAATCATCAAAACTCCGTGATTGCATCCCGAGAAAGATTACCAAACCCGCCTCTGCAGTTTGGTCATGTCCGAAATATTCAGGCCTACCATGATATATCGGGACAGAACGGATCATCTGGGCTGTCTGTTATACAATGCCGGCGTCTGTCATGACTCGTCGTGCGCTTGGATTTATGTTGTGGTCTAATATCGAGATATTGGATGAATGACTGCTGGAAGAGGATCTTCAATGAGATGTTTTGCGATATGTGGTTTAGATGTATGACTCGTAAAGCATATTGCTTTGACTTATGTTTTTTTTGACATGATATGTCAGGATGAGGGTATGGCTGGGTACGGATTCGCCTTGTATGTATGAGATTGGCGTTATGCATGGATAGTAATGTAACCTCTCCGCTAGCATTGAGATGATTATTTGTAGTACATAGTCATGGGAAACACCCAAACCTGAAATCTCCAGATCGTAACCAAGGTTTGGCTTTGGTTCCTTTCTTGGAGAACAGAAACACGAGCAGGGTTGAACGATAGTAGACCAGACATTTCACATTTCAATAGTATGTGCTAGGTGACATTCTAGATGTTACATGTGCGATAGAGGTAAGACTATGGTGATGTGTTCTGTCAGATTGAATGATAGCCGGACTTTGGTTTCTCTATCCAAAGATCAAAGAATCGGAGCAATAAAGATGTTCATCTGGAAACAGACAAAAGGTTCTAGACCGCTAGGGACTACATAGAAGGTCATCTGGTCTTTTCAGTGTCTTTCTTAGTATCGTCTACTAGGCAGAATGAAGTGCAGATGCATAGACATAATGATATAATGTTAACAACTGGTATTGGGGATCTAATCGGCCACCGAGTACACTATCCGAGTAGACTATCTTCTGAAACTTCGGTAGTTGCTGTTTGGTATGAGTCTGATCAAGTGATTCTACAGCTGTGGTACTGGTGATTGAAGCCTGACAAAGTGACCTGTTCGGTGGCCGATTAGTCCCAGATGAGGGCCAGTGAGATACGGAACTCGAGAGTATAAATCTGACCTCAGTTCTCTAGTTCTTGCTCTTCTCATCATCGCATATCATCACCTCCTTCTAGTCATAGTTCTCTCTTCAAATCTCTACTTCAAAGAAAGCTCCCGCCCAAAAAGCAAAATGTTCAATCTCGGAACCGCCGTCGTGACTGCCCTGGGTCTCTTGATGACAGGAGTGGCCAACGGAGCTCCCGCCGAAGCTGCATCTGTGGCGGACATCAATCCTGTAAGACAATCGATAGCCATACATATCTACCCATGACACCCCCATCCATCAAAGCCCCATCTAACAGGACAACCTTCAGGTCACTTTATACCAGGACATGGAGTACAACGGTAACTCCCAGGAGCTCCGCGAGGCCGGTGTCTGCTACCCATTCCCGGAAAACACTCCGTGGTAAGTAGTTTATCTACATCAGAAGTGAATCCAGCTAAGGCGAAGAAAAGGTTCCACAATATCTCCTCTATGAATATCCGCCCCGGATATATCTGTGATGCCTACATGGGCTTTGCCTGCAACCAGATGCTTAAGGCAGGAATGCAGGGCGAACACCGTAACCTTGAGAATGAGAATGTGAACAATATGATCGAGAGCATGAAGTGCAGACCTAATTAGGTCGGTCCCGAGGGTCTTGAGGAACGGGGGCTATTTCGATGGGCTCCTGTCTGGTGATTGTGGGGATCACTTTTGACATTACATTCTTTTATTAGGCCCACGAGTGGTCCCTGTGGTTTATCATGTGATTGGATTTGAAGTCGACGTTGTTGTTAGTTTGAGTAGTATGGAGTGCAGATGAATTGATGACTTAATGATATGACTGTGTCTTACTGCTTGGTTGTGCCTTAGGGTTGTTGTAGAGGTCCTGACGGGATCTTACGCTGATACTCGCGGGCCTACTTCGTACAATATCGGGTTTTCTGTTTGTATTACTGATTACGTATAGTATGTCGAGTGACAGTGGTAGAAGTGTACTTTTACTGGTGGATGAGTAGCCCAATAGAAGATGCCCCGCATACATATCTCTGAAGCCCATCTTTTTCTATAATAGAATCGTAAGAATAGTGTCAACTTTAGTCAAGCACCTTTAGAAACCGTAAGCACAACTGAAGGCATTCACGTAGGAAATAACTAAACGATTAGCGTGTACAGCATAACTCCACCTAACGCAGGCATGAGTTGGTGCCCTTGTTCGGAAAATACATCAGTTACTTTTATAATAACTAACACCTGATTACTGCTCCTGCGGTAGTCAGCAGAACTAGAGGATACTACTAGTAGTAGAGACTTCTAGTAAATTGTTTTACTGACCGCTTGATAACGTCAGCCACCATCTTCACTCTGCAACAGCCAACCCACCTGCGCTGACCCATAAAGCAGCAAGTAGTGCAACCATCCGAGCATTTGGCCAACATTATGACATCTACCGTATCAGTTGATTTCAAGATGCAGATGCGTCCGGGATCATAGCCAATGACCGAATAAAAACACAGTTGTGGCGCCAGATCGTGACGTAAGGTATCGGACCTTAAAATAACCTTCCAGCTCCTCATTGTCGAAGGTGAGCGAGTGTACTCCTAATGTGTCAATTGCAAAGTCAGGGTATTTCAATCTCGTCTTTATGATGCCAGAAGTGTCAACAGAACTCCTCGATGTTGCTATTATCGGTGCGGGTATGTTACACCATCCACATAACTTCTTGCTTTCGGGGATTTAATTCACATCAAGGATGGTTTGGACTCAAAGCGGCCAGAACGCACCTTGACTTGGAGCCGAATACTAACTTAGCTGTGTTTGATGAAGAGAATTGTGCTGAGGTGTCTGGAGTAAGGAGCGCATCTATCCCACGCTTGTAGGGCAGATGTGTTATTGCCTTTATGATGTGCCCTATTCCCGATCTAATAAAATTATTCAGATTGGATTCCGGTACTTCCATTATCCCGCTACGCTGATGTCCAGTGATGGGTTGCCAAACAGCAGTCTAGTGACTGGTGAGATGGTCCAGAAGTATCTGGAGAAATTCGCCATAGAGAATGGTCTCATACCGCTTATCCGATTGAATAACTGGGTCGAGAGGATTGAGCGCTGTCCACGTGGATGAAACCATCTATCAGTAGTCACCCCCTGTACAAAACAACATCCCCACACAGAGATCCAGAACCCAGTCCCATAATCAACGAACTAAGCACCCATCCCAAGCACAAGCAACATATACAGCCATTATCACTTCCCCCTAACCTCCTCCGCAAACTCAACCAACAACCGATTCACCACCTCCGGCTGCTCCAACTGCACCCAATGCCCAGCCTCAACTTCCTCAATCCTCCCATCCGGAGCCCTCCTCTTCGAAGAAACACTCTGCAAATCCGCCCGACAAACATAATCCTCTTTCGCCGCCACAAACAGACTCGGCACCGGACACAGCCCATCTTCCTTGGGGATAGCAGCCTCATCTTCAGCATTTACACCCGCCATAGCAGCCTTATACCACGAAAGCGGTCCAGCATAGCCTCCTTTCGCGAATATACGATCATGAATGGTATACTCGTCGAGAGGATACCAAGAAGGGAGGGGAGCTGTGCGTCCGGAACGGACAAATTCAGCTGCTTTACCGTTTGGGGCGAAGTCGGATTTCCAAAGGGATGGGTCATGGGGGTAAAGGAGGGTGAAGACTGAGGCGGGCTTTGTATATCAATTATGTATCATGTTAGTTGGGTTTACTAGTGAATATATTGGTGGGAGGGACAAGTTGTGCGTACGTAGTTGTCACAATCTTCGGCGGCGGCGGAGGTGTTGTGCCATTTCCAGTAGCCGAAGGTTTCATAGCCTATTATGTTCTTGGTGGTTTCGCAGATGGAATCTGGGGTTGTTAGTTGGGTGGTGAGTGTTTATGGGTGTGGAGATGGAGATGGTGGTGAGGGAACAGACCAATGTCCCAGATCGTGCCTGGTTCGATGTATGCCACGGCGATTGTCACTAGACCGTAGAATCGGGAGCGGTGGTAGGTTGCTAGACGGGATGCGAGGCCGACTCCCCTGCCATATATTATCTCGTTAGTTTGTGATATGTGTGCAATTGACGCGAGATATCGGCACTGAGTAATGGTGCTATTCCCTTGGGGTATACAAAACATGAGAGAAATGGAAGAAAAGCACAGATCTGCATACCAATCATGCCCCACCATGACTACTTTATCGATACCCTCTCTATCCAGTATCTCAACGATATGTTTACTCATAGTTTTATTGCGATAAGCTGTCAGATCACTGGGTTTGTCGGTATCACCGTATCCAAGAAGGTCCGGCGCAATAACACCATATCCAGCTTTCTGTAGACCGGTTATCTGGTGCCGCCAGTCATACGACGACGAAGGATATCCATGGAGAAGGAGAAAGGAGACATGATCTGGAGTCGAAGGAGGCACAGCGACATAGCCATATGTTGTGCCGTCGGAGAGCTGGGCCTTTTTCGCTAAGGAGGGGAATGCCGTAGACGCCATGGTTCGATTATATGTAGATGTGGTACTGGGGGCATTTTCTGAATCGTTGGACAGATCGTACCGTGCTATATACTAAGAACATTCTAGCCAAGGATGACAGCGTACGCAACGCTCGGATCGAGGCCCTAGGTACATGCTAGTTAGTCTACGGTTGATCTCCGGGCACAGCCCTGCGGGGTAGAAGGAATGGCAGGATTGGTATCTATGCAACTAAGTTGGGGATGGATGGATTCTGGACTCGCTTGGGGATATACTTTTCACTGCCTCAGATCCTAACCAGTGGTATCTTTAGCTACTGGCATGTGACATGATCGAGTCAGATATGCTCACGAATTAGGGTCCTCGGAGGGTTTATCCGCTGAGGAAGTGCGGATACATACTCGTATTTTGTAGATAAGACTCCTGCGAGGCGCAATTGACTCTGTGCTGCGCCGGATTCATGTGCCATTGTGGGGCAGCTTGTTCTTTAACGGTACTTTCTGTGGGGGGCTGTCTTTCAACTCTAGTCTCTATTTAAGGAGAATACTTGCATTGCCGAGATTAGGTCCATATTTGCATCTTGCTATCTTTCGCCAAGTCTAGATATGGTGTCTTCCATGTTCCTTCTCCTGATGTCGATGTTGGATATCAACAATCTTACAATACTAGTAAGCCCATGCTGAGGTTCAATATGGCACTATAGACAGCAGATAATTGGATATCTTCATCAAGTGTTAGTCTGAAGACAAGAACGTCGGTGCGACAATACAATGGTCCAGTACCTATTTATTTCCTTTCCTTTCTCCTCTTTCTAGATAAATGGAATAACACTAAAAGAGCTGCCATACTGCACTACATACTGCATCTTTTCTCTGTCTCCGATGACATCCTGTCTGGGACCATGTGCCGCAACCCAATTGCTACTACGGCATTGAAGTCGTCCTGGTTAGCCGCAGGACATCCTACGCTCAGAACTCCAATAGAAGCAATATCTGTTTTATTTCATGATTTTTATTTCCACTAGAGTGAATGCAAGTTGCCTCTCAACCCAGTGCAATGGTGCGCAACCTATGAAAAACAGACTATCTGTCAGCTTTGAAGGCGACGGGGTGTCCTGTACCGAATGCCCTTCGCTTATGCTGAGTTAGCTCAGTCAAAATGTCCTTGGTTGGGTTCGTCTACAAGATTGACATCAGCAAAGAAGCGAAGAGATTACAGAACGAACGATTAGGCTAACGGTGGTTGTGGATGTGAAACGAACATACCCTGTCCCTCATGAAACACAGCCGAAGGGTCCACCTTGACAGGCCTCGTCAGGGCTGCCGAGGTAGCCAATAATCAGCCACTCCGAAGAACCCTAACAAACCAATTTTATATCAAAGCCCTGACCAGTACATTCGCAACTGGTATCTACAGTGGGTACAACCATTTCTGTCCTTGTTCACCCACAGTTAACAATGCGAATGGACAATTGTTGTTAAACCGAAGTGGCTCCATCGAGGTACAGCGAAGCACATACGTGTCGGTGCGGATCACCAATGATCGGGCTGTGGGGCGCCCAATTAATCCCAGTATAGCGAGCTTGGGCTCTATATTATGGAGCTTTCATCTGGACCAGAAGGGAATTTAAAACATGACATAATCCTAGTTGATTCAGTGCGCATCACCATGGCTATATGTGAGTTTATCCTTCAAAGAATCTGGGATGCTTCTTCACGTTCACTAACATATTACCTGCTCGATCTGGCCAAAGCTTTCGAGATAGAGTAGCGCCCGAGCTGGGTAATCCACTAATCAAATCCAATCCACCTGTTCGAGCAATCCTCGGACGATCCATTCACCGCTGGAAGTACTTTGGCGAGAAAACTGCGACCGTCCGCCAACGAAGCGGACATCCACCGGCAAAATGATGCTATTCGAGCAACGGAAGAAGAAGGTGCTTGAGTTAGCCGAGCAAACAAACGATGCCCTAAAAACGATACAAGAAGTCGGCCAGAAACTCAATATAACCAGCGACACCGTCAAAAAGGTCATCGAGACGATCAAAATCGCCGCGAACTCGTTCGGCGACAAAGCCGTCTATGCGTCCGCTTTTACCGGCACCGTAGGGGCAGTCGGCATCGCCGCCAACATGATTGCGACTTATCAAGGTGTGGGTGAGCTGCGGGCGATCGCAGGACACCTGAAAAGTATGAGCGAGACACAACGAGCCGAGCTGGCGCTCGCAGGAGGAACAGCCTTCGCGGAGAATATCTACGTGATGCTGAAATCGAAGATCGAAAAGTCGGACCCCGAGCTCGACTGGTTTTTCGTGTATCATCCGGACACAGACTGGACATATCATTTCGAGGAGAAGCTGCGCACCAAGGGCCTTTTGGGTCGGAATTTTATTGGCATTGTGCATGACCTCGATGCCCTGGTCGCCTTCATGTCATCCGTCAGAGATGTTTATGGCACCCGACACCCACGACGGAGGCCGCCTTTCTTCCACTTGGTTATTCCGGCTTATGAGCCAATTGTTATCCCTACACCACTGCTGATCCCGGAGAAGCTTCATCCATTCCGGATTGAGGGCGATATCCACCGCGGAACGTATCTGGTGTGGATGAATCTACCGGGTGTGGACGAGAAAGCCGTTCAGAATATCGGGGTGTTTCAACCGCCGCGGTCGATATGGGACAACATTATGGTACAAGGTAAATCTGCCTGCATTCTCCCTCATTCAAGAACACATGATCTATCTTCAAGTGTCCCGAGAACTAGCTAACTAATACCTCCAGTCGGCCTCGTCCAAACCCCACCTCCCCGTTTCCTCGGCGCCAGTGCCCAAAAAATAGAACAGCCCCAGGTTCCTCAGCTTCCAGAGCCCACCCCCGTTGCAGCTATCACAGCGCCCGAGCCAGAAAAAGGCGAGATATCGTCGCTGAAAGCCAGTCGTGGGTCGATTCGCCGTGCACAAACGTACCAGGACAGCGAGGCGGGATCGACAAATAGTTCCCGATCGCATTCTCACCGAAGACGCAGGCGACATCGGTCGAACAGTGTGAGCTATATATTCACATGACTTTTTTTTGTCGATCTCATTTTCTTCGGTGTTTGTTTTGCATGGGGTGTGATATTCATATAAGCCATATTCGCACTGGCGGTTTTCGAGCATATATATTGGTGTTTGCTGCATGATACAAAGGGTGTGGAGGTTATAATGTACTAAATTCTTAGAAATACTTACGACTAGTTCTATGATATGAAACAAGATACATCTGTAGCCAGCGTTGGATCAGCTCAAGTGACACATAGTGGTCGATTGGGCACAAGATAGGAGAAAAGATGGCTTTCGAACTGGCCAAAACGAGAATTCAAACAGCGGTCTAGATTGGATCAAGACAAATTCCTCTTAACTTTTTATTTTTTTTTATCTCTTTCCAAGTCCTAAAAACAATCCCTAGAATACATGCATAAACAACCCTAACGTCAAATGCGGGGAATTCCATCCCAACCCAACCCAAACCCTCATTTAATCTCAAATTCAATCCCAACCAAGCAACCCACAAAACACATTAATTAGTACACAGTATAGTACAAAGTACCTAATCCCCAACCCAAAACCCAAGAACCCACAATCACAACCCACAGCCCACTAACAAGGAAGACAACTTCCTCACCGCCCCATCACCACCCCTCCGACCCACAAGCCCTAAAGGCATCCTCGCATGCATAACAAACCGACTGACGTGGTTGCCCGGAAGGATTAAATGGAGCCCAACGTGTCTGGCGGATCCCATTCGACGCACGACCATTTTCACATAGCGTGACTGGACAGCTCATACCTGCATTTGATCCCTGACTTGACTTGCAAAGTGTTGCCTTGGAAGATGAAGAATTACATTGCATGGGAGGGTTTTAAATAAAGAGGGGATTCGTTTGGTTGTGAGGGTGGGGTAATTCTCCGGTTTGTTTTGGTTTTGGTTCCTTAGGATTCGTACTGTTTGTTTTGTTTTAGGGGGTTTGTTTCTTTCTTAAAAGTAAAAAAGAAGAGAGAAAGCAAGAGGAAGAAAGGAAAGAAAGGATAGCGACAACCATGCATCTAGATCCTGTTGAAGAGACGTCGTATATTGACGGCGAGGTTCGGGAATATCCGCAGCCGACGACAAGGTAACTAACCCTCATTCTCATCCTCATCTTCAACAAAAATGAACTATTACAAACCCAACCAACTAACAACTGAAACCAGTCCCTACAAAGCCCCAGTCGTCACACTCATCATCGGCCGACACGAATACATCATCCCAGAATTCTACCTGCGTCAATTCCCCCAACTACGGCGAAGTCCCAAGGCCTTCGAACAGGGCTACAACCCCAGTCTGAAATTCGTCTCCAGTATCGACGTCGACGAAGACATCGGCCATACCCTGGTCCACTACCTCTACACAGGCGAATACGAGACTCTCCGCGACGGACCGGATCCCACCATCCCCAGACGAACGATAGAATACAGACGCAGCGCATTCGCTTACCTAGCCGCCAGGAAATATGGTCTCGGTGGACTTGAGACGCACGCGAAGCATTACATAGAGGTGTTTGATCGCGATGTGCCTACTCCCGACATCCTCCGCATCGCGCGGAGTATCTATTCCAAGCTCCCGCGGGACGAGACGTGGTTTCAGGATTATATCCGGGTGAAGATGGAGGACGAGTTCGAGGCCGACGATGCGGTGTTCAAGCGGGAGTGGTTCCTCAATGGGATTGGACGGGACGCGTCATTTGATCGGTTACTAGTGCAGATTATGGCGGAGATATACTCGGACAAGTTAGCGACGGTGAATTTCCGGAGACTCGATAACGGACGACAGATTGTTCATTCCATGGCGAATGGGGATGCGGTACGGATCTCCGAGGAAACTATTCCCGAGGAAGAACCTGCGTTTGAGGATGTCGTGCCCGAAGTCGAGCCGAGTCATGGATACGACGGGTCAACGGAGGACGAAGGAACCGGCGAGTATAGTGGTAAACGACAGCAACCAGAGTCAGAGCCGGTAAGCGAGGACTGGCCGCTCACTCCATCGCCTCCTCCGTCTGCTTCTCCGCATCCTACCGATGAGACTATCGCCGTGGACGAGCAGCCTTCCTTTCCGAAGCCTGAGCCCAAAAGTCACCCCGAGCCCGACGCAGAGTCCAAAGATGACGACTGGGGCGAGGCCTGGGCACCGCTCCGGAAACGGAATAAGAAGAAGAAGAACAACAAGAAGCTCAAGATCGTCGAGCCGGAGGTTGAATCCAGAGCGGAACATGCCCCGGCGGAAAGGTGGCCGGAGGTTCGCCACACTACGTCGGATGAGTCGTATGGTTTTGGGCCGCCGACGCCCTTGAGTCCGGTTTATGAGGAGGAGGCTCCTCTGCCTTTGAGGCCGGCTTCGGCGTCTCTTTTGGAGGGGCCGAGTTATTGAGTGCTGGTGGTATATTCAGATTGTATATATGCTTAGAACATCTTCCGTTTCATTTCTCCCTTTGTGTTCCTTTTTGTTTCGGATATGGTTTGCAAAAGGTTGTTTGGTATCATAAGGGTTGAGCATAGCTTCAGACTGAGATATAGATTTCAATTCATCTATTTGGTCTAGTGCCCAGCGGGAGATTTCTATTCTAACGTCGTAGCGATTACTGGTATCAATAGAGTATACCCAGCTATCAGCTGGAATGTTGTACTTGAGTACATATTGTTGATACGAAGCATGTACCTGAATATTCTGGAGGTGCCAAGATGTAAAGAAGACTTGTTGGAGGGTAAATTTAAAAAAAATTCTATATTCTATAAGGCCCGTCCCCCGGATACCTAGAGTCTATTTTCTTGATTGATTGGTTGACTTGTTTAGACGAGGATTCGAATTCCATCGAAACACCACATCACGCAACAGTGACACTACGCAAAATAGCAGATAGCCTAAAGCAGTCTATTAAAAGAGTATCACTTCCCAAATAACGCAGTATTGTGCTCTAGATGCCGTGGCATATTACTACTTTACATGACCTCAAGAGCTAAAGCAGAGGAAAGATAAATATATTATGCGAAGGTCGAGGTAATCCTTTGAAAATATTATAAATGATCGAATATACCTATCTCTACTGCTTACCAGCATCCAACGCCTCATATAAAGCCTGATACAGCTGACACCGCCAACCAATCTCCTCAATATCAACAGTTTGGAACAATCCCTGAGTCACACCGTCTCCTTCAGCCTTCGGCCCATCACCAAAGATTCCAACCTGAGGGGCAGTTTGCCAGCCGGGTCCGGCAGACGGGCTCTTCGCGAAGTCAGCCCAAGTTTTCTGCATCAATTGACTTAGCTCCTTCTGAGCCTTTGTGGCCCCTTCCTGCTTATATGTGCCGAAGACCAGATCAACCTCCGCCGAGTGAAAAGCCCCGCTACCAGATAGGGGATTTGCGTTGGGAAAAGTGGCATTAAAGTAGTATAGCCAAGTATCAATGCCCGCGGAAGCGCTGTCATTAGCGACGCGCTGCGAAGGGCATTGGAATGCAAGTTCAGTAAGAATTCTCGCCACACGATCACGTTCAGTCTTAATTCCCGGAGTACCCAGGGGGTATTCTTTCAGAACCGCTTGAAGGAGAGTCGAATTATTCCCTAGAATCGCACTGAGAAGGGCGCGAGCTGCGGTCACGTTCTGTCCGGCGACAAATGTTTGACCTTCGTCAGCATTGCTGCCGATTAGTAAAGGAACACGGGCGATCTCGGACGAGTCATCAGTAGAGTTCAGGCGGCTCTGATGTGAGTTCTTTGGCCATGTGATTCCATCGGGAATGGGGGAGAAGGTGAGCATGTTCCGTTCGATGATCTCTTTAAGTCGCTTTGCGGGAATGGCGCGCACGCATTCAAGCTCGTTCGTGTTCTGGCAATTGGTAGCGTTGACCAGAGCTTTCCAGTCCGATCCGGCAGAGATAGCCATCATCGCTGCTACGCCGGATTCCATGATGGCAGCGTGGAAAGGAACAGGTTCTGGAGGATTTGTAATGAGAGCGTCCACGCTCATGGACCCTGCACTTTCGCCTACGATGGTGATTTTGCTCGGGTCTCCGCCGAAGACAGCAATATTTCGCCGGACCCAGTCGAGAGCAAGACGTTGATCGAGTAGGCTTATACTATTGTCAGCATTGAGATATATTAGTTGATTGGGGATTGCCGTCGGCTCACCCGAGATTCCATTGTGAGGTAGGTAGGTCAGGAGAGCCAGGGAAGCCGAAGACGTTGGTGCGATAGTTGCTGGTGACTACCACCACGTCCTGGTTCGCCGAAAAACTGGTGCCATCATAAATAGGCAGAGAACTGGCTCCAATCGAAAAACTACCGCCGTAGATCCAGAAGAGAACAGCCTTGGAGCCCTCTGCTGCCGACTCTGGAGCAAATACGTTCAAATGGAGACAGTCCTCACTTTCCTCGCCTCCTCGAGGCGGAGGCGTGTTGAAAACTGCGATTGACCGGTTCCGTGCGGCCTCCGGGTAGTTAAATTGCTGAATGCAATCCGGTCTATACTTTGATGCATCGTAGGCTGAAGACCATGGTGCAGGAGGCTGTGGAGGGCCGAAACGCACGGGAGGGGCGCCAAAGGGGATACCGAGGAATTGGTTTACTGTAACAGTTGAGGACGATACAGACGTTGTGGTTCCAGCGACTACACCTGCATCAATAGTCGCTGTGGGGCGACTGTCTGTCTTATTAACCGGCGAGGAGAGGGCTATACTCGCAACAAGGCCGACGTAAAACTGTGCAGAAGCTTTCATGGTGGATGTTTACAGATTGATAACAACAATCACGCCTGCCCATAAATAATAGGAAAACGCCTACCAGAACATTACCAAGATACTAAATATATGTGACGAGGTTGTCAGGCGTCCCAAAGTAGATGATCTCATCAGACTTTTGCTCACCGGTATCTTCGGGAACATGGTACGCGTCAATCTGCGCCATATATGCAACTTTACCTTCGCGTGACTTGGCAGCAGATGTCTCCAATCCTCTCTATTTGATTGCTATGCTTTATAAGTTTGATCTCCATGTGTGAGCCAGCTCAGCCTCGTCGATCAAGTCAAAATACTTTGAACGGCTCTATTGAAGGGCACGAACAAGCTATTCTTGGCAGACGAAATTCCGACCCACTTTGAACCTTTTTTATTCTTTCTTTTTAGGGAACTAGCTCAGGAAGTATAGCACTTTGAAGGCCGTAATCAGACCGGTTGCAGGTAGCGAGCTATTAGTGAAAGGCTCAATAACCTCACCCATCCTGGCCCCAGTAACCGAGTCCGATGATGCATATACTTGAAAAGGTTGCAGCCTATTCACGCTTACTTAAGAAAGCAGTAGGATGGGTATATGTTGTATGAGAGACTATCCTGACACTTTCCGGCTTCTAGTATCTCTAGAGATGGTTCAACACAGCTGCTATAGTAGAGCCTACTAACCCGGAGGTGTATATAAATGGATCGATTACCCTGTCCGATGGCAAGCTTTATGTCTTAAGAAATTCCCCAGTTTTCAAAGACAATTTGGCCGAGATGCATAACTCAAGGTATCTAAGATCCGTTATAAAAGGGTATATTCCTTAGATAGGGAGGAGGATAAAAACCCCCGATAAGTACAAGACTCTGATCACTAATGGTGTTATGGTATGATAGTTCAGAGCTTACTGTATCTAATGGAATGGGCGAAATCTTCAGGGGAAACTTGGTTATCTATAGACGGCTTTTGGCCTGAAATGCGAAGAAAGCATCGGTACTATAACAACAACCCCTACATGAAGCAACGCAAACCCGACCACTTAGTGACAGAGCGGGTCTAGAAGATCATAGGACTTGTTGCAACTTGCCAAATATCTCGGACCATGTCCATAACAGGAGTATTATGCATAACATCCTCGTATGCTGAGGTCGGAACATCCATTGACCGGTTACAGCTGAAAGGGTAAGTGAGGGGTTGGGCCCATGGAAGTAACCCTACAAATCCACGGCGCCTGAAGAACAGGGATCAGACAAGGATTATGAGAATGAGGCATCGGACGAGAGTAACGCGACTGCGCATGGCTCTTGCTCATTGGCCTATCTATGAAGCACTTCGCCCATTGTGCGCGTTGAGGGCAGATATTTCTTGGTATCGGCCATTATTTTGAAACATCTCGTGTCGGCGTGCAGGGGTTTTGCTGTATGCTAACGTGTTCAACAGAATAGAATGGATACAGTGGGATTGCTTTTACGTCAACAGTGAGTAAGGGTAGCGGTAATTTCTTTGATAAATTACAGGGAGGGGCCCTCCTGTTGTGTGCTTGCTGGTTCTTTTCTCAACATTACTAACCACTGGCATATGTGATAGAATTATGGCCCAAGAACACCATCTAGATGCGCTCGTTGTGGGTGCCGGCTTTGGTGGAATTTACACACTCTATTCCCTTGTCAAGAAGGGTTTGAATGTCAAAGCTATTGATACGGCCAGTGATGTCGGTGGTACTTGGTATTGGAACCGATATCCCGGTGCGTTGAGCGATACATGGAGTCATCTTTATCGATTCCTCTTTGACCACGAGCTCCTGCAAACCTACCCCTGGAAAAGATGGTACCTCACCCAACCTGAGATCATGCAGTACCTGCGCGATGTGGTGGAAAGATACGACCTCCGCAAACACATGCAGTTCAACACCAAGATGCAACGGGCGGAATGGAATGACGAGACCAAGATCTGGAAGGTCCAGTGCGAGACAGGCGATGTCTTCCATGTGCGATACCTCTTCACGGCGCTTGGACTCCTGGTCAAAGCCAACTACCCCGATATCCCGGGGATGGACACATTCAAGGGAGAGATCAACCACACCTCGGCGTGGAACCCAGACGTGGAACTCGAGAATAAACGTGTCGGTGTGATTGGCGTTGGATCATCGGGTGTCCAGGTCGTGACGGCCATCGCGGACAAGGTGAAATCTCTCCATGTATTCGTCCGACGTCCGCAGTACACTGTTCCCAGTAGGAACCGGGGCGTTACGCCGGAGGAACGCGCACTGGTCAACAAAAATTATCCAGCGCTTATCGCAGACGCCCGTACCTCCGTCTTTGCTATGGGCACAACCGAGCCAAAAAGAACATTCATGTCACTGTCGCCAGAAGACCGCGAGGAACTACTCGAGCAGCAATGGAAGATCGGAAATGGGTTCCAGTTCATGTTTGGTGGGTTCTCTGATCTCGTCACGAATGAAGCTGCGAATCAGGAAATATGCCGGTTTCTGCGCAAGAAGATCGCGAGTATTGTCAAGGATCCGCAAAAGCGAGACATCCTGACACCAAAGGAACTATATGGGCGGCGACCTCTGTGTGATGATGGGTTTTACGAGAAATTCAACAAGGAAAATGTCTTTGCGGTGGATATCAAGAAGAACCCCATTACAGAGGTTACATCCAACGGTATCTGTACAGCTGATGGCACGACCCATGATCTCGATGTTATAATCTTTGCGACTGGGTTCGATGCCGTGGATGGCACCTATGCGATGGTTGATATTCGGGGCCGGGATGGGAAAAACCTGTATGATCTGTGGAAACCTTCCGGCCCAAGCACGTACGTAGGGATGTCTGTGCATGGGTTCCCCAATCTCCTTCTAGTCAATGGACCGCACATGGCGTTCGCAAATATTCCGACGTCAGGGGAGACTAACACCGAATTTATTATGGATTTGGTCCGCCGAGCCGAGGAGATATCGAAGCGGACGGGACGTCAGTGCGAAATTGAAGCTTTAGAAGAAGCCGAGCGTGCATGGACAGCACGCAGTCGGTCCTCCATAGCGGGAACAATGTTTGAAAAGGTTCCGTCTTGGATACTCGGGACTAATGTCACTGGGAAGGCTGTGGGAGTTTCTTTTTACTTTGGCGGGCTAGGGACGTTTAGGGCCTATTTAGCTGAAATAAAAGCTAAAGGCTTCGAAGGATTCAAAAGTCCCTTAGGTTTCTCGAATCGGGAAACACGGCTCTAAGAAGGGATTTGATGCTTGAGGTAGACGAATGAAGAACTAGAGGGCACTACATACGTTTAAGGGGATATGCTGTGGGAATGATAGAGAGCTCAGTGTTTGGTAGGAATGAAAGCAAAGGTATTCATCACAATGACGGCCACGGGAATACTGTTTAAAACACTTAAATAGTGAGTAGCCTGCCTACTCTGTATTAAGCTTATATACACCTCGCCTACCAAAAGCTCTATTGAGGAGCACACTGATCACCAGGATCCCTTCTATCCCTCATATTTGACTCCGACTCATTCTCTGCTTCCGGCTCGGCGTCCAAACGCTGCCGAATCCTCTCCCAGTCGGGCTCTTCACCGGGTTGCAAATTGATTGCTTCTTCGGCTAATACCGCATGTTGTACATTACCTTGACGCCGTAAATCCCGCGCAAACTCTCGCAGCAGGTAAGCCCGAAGGGCGGCATCTGGCCCGCTTCGTGCCGTTCCAGAGGGTGGAATAGGTGGTGGTGGTGGTTGTGTTGGTGCTGTCCCATTCAGTTTTGCCTCCGCATATTCCACAACCTTGTGGATCAACGTGAGTCGCATACTATTCTGGACTTTCCAGCATTTGGCCTGCAAGGGGACAATAGGACCGGTGTAGACCCCGTTTGGGTGGTTGATGGCGAGAGGCCAGAGGTCCTCTAATAAAGCCGACTGGGATGACAGCATTGCATAAAGATCTCCCCAAATTAGATTACCCAGAATACGCATTTGTCCGTAATAACCTGGGGATTCGTCTGGGCGTTCAATGCCTTCTTTCGCATCATAGTGAGCATCCACTGCGAGGGCGAAGCCCGAATGATCACCAGAAGGGATGAATTCGGTGGCAGCCGAGTATGAATCTCCCATGTAGGAAGCGACGCAGGCATCATCAATGACCAGAAACGTGCTGTCGTTGACATGGTCCTTGTCTTCAAACGAGGGGATGGCGTGGTCGTTGAAATGCCTAGAAAAAGATTGGTTAATACTACTATTCCTGGGTCGATAATGAGCATCATACTCACTTCTTCGCCGCGTCGAGGTCCCCTTCCGGAATGCCCAGAGCCTTTCCATCTAGCCAATGTAGCTTTAAACTCGGTTTAATAGCATTGGAACCCGTTTGACCCCGACCCCAGTCTGCAGCATGCGTCTCGAACTTTTGCAAAAACTCCGCCCATTCAGTCTCATTCTGCTTATACGTAAGACGGTAGATCGCAAGTCCAAATGCGCCAACAGGGTCCTCGGATGATTCCAACCTAGCTAAGCTTTTCGAAATCCACGGCTCACGCGGTACTGGCTCTATAGGCTCGCCCCTTGTTTCCCGTCGGACCTTGTTCTGGCTCTCGATCTGCTGCAGAGCTGTCCGGTGGAGTGATTCCGGTGATCCCATGCCTTCACGAACACCTCGAGACGCGGTGCCTATATTCTGAAACATGGTCATGCGAGAGACTAACTTCAACCTCTGGTGATATTCCTTATGCCGCTTCTCATAATCCGGCGACCTGAGCCCTGGCGGAATACCTGTCTCAATGGGAGGTGAAGTATACCCCTTGTACCCATGCATGGGGATCATGATCGTATAATCCGCCACGGCCGAGATCTCCATGAGCACATGTAACGCATCTGTCATCTTCCACTGCACCCTATCGACCACATCCTCATTCATCGGACGATGCGACAATAAGCCCTCCAGAAGGGGTGCCCGCAATGTATTCACATGCGAGATAACCCAGCGATGCGCACGCTCAGTCACCATCTCATAATGAGCCTGGATAAACTCAGTCCACCGTTTAGCAACACTGACAGGCTCCTGATCCAGTTGACGACGCTGTTCATTCAAAACCGCATCGTACTCCTCCCAATGCCCATAGATCAAGTTAAACGTGTCCCGCAGATTCTGCGCAACCCGCGGCTTGTTAAGATACTCAAAGACAGCGAGCACAGAAGACAGATACTGACATGCGACCTGAAAATTAGCAAAATGATCAAGTCCCTTTTCGCGCCATCGCTGCTCCGAAAGTGGGATGATGCCCTCCCACGCTCGGCTTTTGGCCGAGTGGATGTTTTTCCCTACAAGGCAAAGACGATCGCTGTCTTCCGTGGACCCGATTCTTTTCAACACGCGTTGCAGGATCGGCTCGCCGTTTGGGTCATCCCCTGGGTTAGTAGAGAGACTGTGAATCTCTTCGGATGTTAATTGGGGTAACGTCGACTGCTTCCCATTGGGAAGTGGAGCTCCATTACAACATTCTAGAAAGTGGACGATCGTTTGGGGCTCCAGGAGTCGATCAACTGCGACGATCAAATTAATATAATTCTATTTTTGGTATGATTTCCGGGATAGCCGGCTTACCTATCGTTAACTCATTTTGAGCTTCGCGATGGACTTTGGTGATCGCGTTGCCGTTACTGTGGGTATGTCGATATGATGGACCGTGTGTCATTGTGATTGATTCACTGGTATGAATGATGTTGCTGACATTCTTTAATTGTGAGGAAATAGCAATTTTATAATTTTGCAACTTCCCCTGAAATTAGCCATGCTAGGGTCTTTTAGTGTCATGAGGCCGGCGATGCCTAGTGGCTGCCTGAATGCTGGCCTGGGTGGACAAGGGTCTCGGACGTCGCTTATTGGGTGGAACGTACCGGAATGGATAGTCTAACCGCATTGACTGTAGAGTTCCGAAGTACAGTTGCAACGCTAGTATAATTTTCACGACGAAGTGAAAATTGTGAAAACCAAAAGAAAAAAAGGAAAACTATATCTCAGAAGAGGCATATATTACTATCACTGATACAGAGCACATCTCGATCTGCTTGTATACTTATTGCTGGTGATAATATAAATGAGTATGTCTACTAAAATGGGATACAAAATTGCTGTTCCATTGGTCAAATAGCGGTAGTATCTGCGCCAAAATTTAACTTCATCCTGCCACATTTCCTGTCCACCTTCTCTTCCGTCTCTTGACTGATTGGGAGATCCGGTCTAGTATCTGGAAGTAGGAGTCCCATGATTCGCTTCCCGTACCCCCTTGCGTCCCTATCATCGCGATATCCTTAATGATAAGCTCCACGTCATGTTGCCTTTTCCTCTCGAAATCTATCTCAAGATACGGCACTTCATCTCTGAAGCTCTTCGACACCTGTGACTGGCCCTCTTCCCCTGAACTCGCCCGGGATACTTCCCAGTTCCAAACGAGGAGCATTTCTCGGAGGGAAGTCTTTTCTGACTGCCGAAGCTCTTGTGGAAGCTCTTGTAGCATCATATCGGAAAGCCTTCCGACTTCCCCTTCCTTCTGATGAACTGCATTGATCATTTTAACAGCAAAGTAATCCTCACACAGGGTAACAATACTTGGCTTCCAAGCTCCACTGAAAAGACAAACAAGGTCACCCTCTTTAATCGATCTTGCCGTAGCTTGGAGGGTCCATTCCGTACCCCATATAAGGCTATAGATCTTTGATTCAAGTGACTCCTTAAAGGAGATCTTCACGCATTGCCTGTCGTATCGGAGACTATCACGGTTCACTGCGTCTATTCGCCCCAGGATATACCCCCTACCCTGGAATACAGCTATTTCCTTATCAGGCCAGGTCTCCACGGAGTGAATCTCTGGGAGAATTGACATAATGACCAGCTGCAATAATATATCCCAGGGAAGCTGATAGTTTGGTAACAGATCGGCTTTGTTAGACCTATCAGCGCTCATCCCAAGTAAGGCATATACCTTATCGTGTTTCTTGGTAGCCTCCCGGGTGTGATACATGTCAATCAGCTCCCCTAAAAATAGCATTCCATGTGGCTGTGTCACGTAATCTGGCCTGGAGATTGCACCTCTCATCAGATAGGTTATCGAGCGAATTATATTCTCTAAACCTGAATAAGCATCACCTTCATAAGAAAGGTTTAGCCCCGTCAAGCCCAAGACAAAGGTGATTCCATTTATTTTGAAATACCCACACATAATTAGAATAGATCGTGCAGCACTAATCTCTTGCAGTATCTGTATTGACGTATTAGTAAGTATTTCTATAGAGACTAGAAAATATCCCTACCCAGATTCGCCGAAGCCACGGCCGTTGCAGTAGCATTAAAATAGTAGTACTATATGCCTCTTTTACCCACGGTGCTGTAGATCCCTCTGCAGCGAGACGGATATCATCAAGTGCTCGATCGCTGCCATCTGCAGCCTCTCCAAGCCAAACTATTACATGGCTAGCTCGATTGTATATTGTTGGCATAAGCTGAATCTGATGGCCCTTTTCTTGCTCATCTTGCTGATTGATACACACTGCATCTACCCATAACATGCGTGGGAGTTGATGATCTCGAAGATGTAATAGTGCCGCGTAGAGATTGTCTGTAATGGATAAGGTAGTTCCATCTAGAAAGATGCACCGAGGTGTACTCTCACTGCCCCACACATAAGATAGCGCCTCATATGGGAGATAACCATCACCTGTGGTCGGTAGAGAGTAGTTGATAAGCTGGCAGTTGATCGAGGCGGTGTCTTCTGTACTGGGCAGTAGGAGAAGCACGCGAATGCTACTAGACCCTGTGGAAGTGCGGAATACTCGTACCCGGGCATCGTATGTGGTTTGTGTGTTTATGATGATCTTCAGAGGGGCAACCTGAATGTATTCGTTTGGTAGTGCCCCCAAGATTAGACTATTATGGCTTTGATTTGACGTGCGTGACCCCGCTTCGACATGTACGTACAATTAGAGTGCCTTCTCAAATATACGACCATATTTTAACAACCCTGAATGGGCGCTGACAAAAGTGAGGCTGTGCGAGAACGCACTTCCATTGGCGGTTGCAAGATAGATCAACCATTTCGTTATGCTGAAATATGATGTATCTACTCCCGCGACTCATCCCAGCATTTGATATGCACAGGTAACTATAATGGCGCTGGGATTTGGTACTCTGTAGCTTGCTTTGCAAATATGGCTATATTAAAACTGGCGAAGCGCTTCCAGTTGGCGCCTCATCTTTGGCTCGATACCAGACAGACGCTTGGCGCCACGTCAGAACGGCTTCACTACGCCTATTGTATGGTCTTTCTACGGTTATATATTATAAGTATTACCCATAGAAGGAAAAAAGATATATTAGTATAATAAGTTCTGCTTTAACCTGTTCTTGAACTCAGAGTTATATTTGGTGTTTCCATCAGGTGTTTCTGGACTGCGACATATCCTTGCCGTGGTTTATACCGCTCGATACTCACGGAGCGTTCAGCACACGCACTTCTACCTCTCCCCAGAGCCATATAATCTAGTTCCCTCCCGGAAAGGGGAACTCCAATATAGAACAAGATGAAAAGACGGAGAGCAGTTGCCGTTCATAAAACAGATATTAGAGGTGCCCCGCGCACTGCCGAGGAGGGCTCGCTCTCTCGCATATTTTGAGCAGTGTGAGCTGAATTACAATGTGGATCCTTACGAGCAAACAACTACCACAGTGTAAGAAAGCTGGCCCTTGGTTGAGCCAGGGAGTCTAGGTGAAATAACAGCTCGAAAGGCCAAAATCTCACAACATCTGACAGCCACTGGCGAAATGCGACACGGCCTCTCATACAGAGATTCTACTACTTGGCAGATTGGTCAGGAACTGTGTCCGTTGAGACTGTGAGACAACAAACCCCATAAAGAATAATGTTATTTTGAGTATTTGCTGGTTCATAGATAGTTCATCCTCAGGATACGCACTGCTGTCCGTGAGCCGTCGCCTAGCTATAGAGCCATTTAAATTTATCATGGATGAGGCTGGATCTCCCTTTATCACAGCGTGAAGCGAGAGAACGTCAGGTTACTAAGACGGCTGACATCGCCACACATGGATATTAATCTTCAGCAGATCGTAAGACTATTGTTCGTACAGTCTGAACAGGATCTTGCGACCCTAAATTATTAGTCGGATCTCACCACCTGTAGACACCAGTTACATGTCACGAGACTCTATTCACAATCCTTGAAGTAGTAGTTTTAATACGTTGTAACTCAGGGAAGATTGTTTGTTCTTTAACTAACTGATTTCTGTCGTAAGCTTGTGAAGTCTATGGATACGATGTCTGCTCTCTAGCCAATGGCGTAACATAAACCTCGATAGTTTATTTCGATGGATCTGCAATTAAAACAAGGCAGATATGGACACAAAGGCTTTGGGACGACGAGGCAGGCTTTAGACCTGTAGGATAACCTTCTCGATGAGGGCTTTGCTCTCACTTTCCACCTTCATGAACAGTTCGAGAGCATCACCTAGGCGAACGGTGGCGATAGGGTCAGCCTTGACGGCATCCTCCAAGGCCGCACCGTTGTTAGCAAGGTAGTCAACGTCTGTACTGGCCAGCTTGCCGTCCCAGGATGTGAGGAGCGGATCAATGGTGGCTAGATATTGAAGGCGTTTGGGAGTGGCCACCGTATTTTGGTGGCAGGGGTACTGAGGCTTGGGGACGCCACCTGCGCCTGGCTGCCCAGTGCCATCGTAGGGCAACTTGGCGAGTTCATCCAAGACTTCCTTTGAGATGGTGGCAGAGTCGACTCCGATCTCACCCTGAGCAAGGGCCTCCTTAGCACTAATAAAGCTGTGGACAACTGTTAGCTGATTTTCAAATCATCCCGGACGCCCCCAAAGGAATGTCATACTTCGCATTCTTGATGAGAGGCTGCTGCTTGCCGGTTTCCTTATAAAGGCGACGGTATGTCTCTAACATTTGAACAAGGCGGGGCGAGAAGGGGTGCTGCGTGGCAGGATCCTCCACGTTGGGCCAAAGACTGAGATCCATGTTCGCGCGGACCTCTTAAGGGGACACGAAGCGGGTATATCAGCGGAGCCGCACAGCAAAGAAATCTAGAGAGGAAGTTGGGCACATACCATTGTAATAAGGGCTGATATACAAGCAGCCAGCCTGACTGGCCGCAATGGCCTGGGCGAGCGAGAAGCAAGCGGTTCCTAAAGTTTGAATGCCTTCGGCTGCCAAAATAGGGCAGACGCTCAATGCAGGACCCGTACTGGGAATCTTGATACAGAAACGGTCCTTGGAGATGCCCACGGACTGGAACTCCTTGGCATACAACCGGGCATGCTCAAGTACCCTCTCACTGTTATATGCCTCAGAAGGGGAGACCTGCAATAAAGCTCGACCGGAAATATGAGGGATAGATTCCTTGCACAGCAAGACAGCCTAACAAGAGCAGAGAAGTCGTGTAAGTACAACACAAAAGAAAAAGAATGAAAATTCTTTCAGCTCGAGGGTCTCCTTACAACGCGAGTGTAAATGGCCAGCCAGCCCCGTCCCTTGTATTCACGAGCAACCTCAGCAATCAATTCTTTGTGGATGGGATTCTGCAATTGCGCGTGGACATGGATCTGGTTGCTGGTCATATCATGAGGAGTAATGGGAAGGCTTTGAATGAAAACAGGATCCATCCAATCGACATCGACATTCACTGAGGGAAAAGAAATGAGCTGACATGGATCTCATTTCGATACAGCGGCCGAAATACCTTGGTCCTCCAGATGTTCAAGCCAGCTGGGAGTGGTAGTAGTGCCGACCATTGTGTGTGCAGGGAAAGATTCTTTGAAATAACTGAATCAATTTGGAGTAATCGAAGGAAGAGAATCTTGAGGGCTAAGGCATTTTCGATGTAGCTGCAGTTTATATGCGTCCAGTTCAGAATGCCCCGCCACATCCAAGCATACGTAACCTCGTTCTGTCGGTGAAACAGTTGAAGATTGAAGGGTAAGACGGACGGTGTGAGCGATCGGCGCTCGGGAGTCGGGAGGAAGACGGAGGAAGACGGACCGTGTGCGAGATGAGCCAAGATGGGCCGATGAGAGTTGGTGACTGATGTTGGCTTACTTCGGAATATTGCATCTGCGACGCAGAGCTACGACATAGGGCTGACAACTCCCCGTGATACATTGCAAGTTATGAAAGGTCACCCGCTCATGGCATGCCTATTTGGGAAATTCTCCGCAGGAACAGCTGCAGGAAACCAGCAATTCTCACAGCATACACCAACTGACAGCCCTTGACTTCATGTTCCTTGACACTCGGTACACATCTTCCCACAAGATCAGAAAAGCACATCTCCAACTCGAGGCTGACGGAGATAGGCATAAAAGCTCCTTCCCTACGCCCCCGCCTGGGGAGGCCTTGCGGCAATCAGTAGGACAGAGAGCAGTTGAAAATTCAAGCATCCCTGCTCAAACCCCTACCTCCTTGGCTAGAGACTAATACCATGGCTGTCTGGCTCCTTCTCGGCATTACCTTGGCCATTATCATTGTCAGGCCTCTCATTGTATACTCCTATGACACTAAAAGCCTTCGGAGATACCCAAACCAGAACATACTTTCGCCCTTCACCAACCTCGCTTACGTCTGGGAACGCTCGGATAAGTTTCGGACTAGAAGACTATACCGGCAGCACCAAAAGTACCCCATCATCCGCACAGGCCCGGCCACAATCTCTTTCGGCAGTGTTGAAGCCATCAATGATATCTATGGCCATGGCACCCCTTGCCTGAAATATGAAACCTATCAGATGACCGCCGGCTCCCATTACAATATCCTAAATGTGATTGATCGGGACGAACATTCCCGCAAGCGCCGGATGCTGTCCAATGCCTTTGCAACCCGCAACCTGGAGCAGTGGGAGTTCAAAATCAGTGACAAAGTCGAAAGGCTACTGAAACAGCTGGACCAACGATGTACCTCTGTTCTGTCAGAGGTCAACCCTCCTGCGGCTCAGGATTTCAATATTGAGTGGAGACTCTGGTCCAATCTGTTTACCATTGAGGCGATCGCAGATATCGCCCTGAGCGAGAATCTGGGCATGCTCGAGTCGGGGTGCGATACTATCCTGGTGACGAACTCCGAGGGCTCAGGCGCTCGTAGCTTGAGGTTCCTCCAAAGCTTACACGGGGGAGCTCGAATTTCCTCGCGCTTCGTGGGAGCACCGGACTGGTTCCCCTTTCTGAAGAATGCTACCAAGTTCTTTGTCCCTTCTATTCGCCGGCAATGGGAGCATGGGCAAAGCTTTGGTACGATTGTGAGTTATCTGGTTGGAAAAAGACTTCGACGAGGTGACAGTGGGGACAATCTCGATGATTTCCTTACATGCTTGATTCAAGATAGGCTGGGGAAACCCCGGAGCCTTGACCGAGGAGAGATCGAGGCGGAAATAAACATTCTTTGTATGGCAACCCCCTGTCATTGAGAATTTGATTTGACACATACTAATCCTTTTGGTCGGTACAGTGGATGCTGGGTCAGATACCACCGCCATCGCCCTGGTGCACATTCTGTACTACCTTGTTCGGAATCCGCACGTCCTTATCAAACTCCGGTCTGAGGTTGCCGAGGCTCTCGATGGCGAGCTAATTGCCCCCTATGCAAAGGTGAAGAGCCTTCCCTATTTGAGAGCGTGTCTGGAAGAGTCCCTGCGGCTATCACCACCCCTTCCCCGGGGCCTGGAACGAAAAACACCTCCGTCCGGCATGAAGATAATGGGGGTTTGGGTACCTGGCAATGTTGGTGTCTCTGTGCCCGCATACGTTTCTCATCGAGATCCCGATCTCTTCCCCGACCCAGAGAAATATGTGCCAGAAAGATGGCTCGACGGCAACGTTAACATCAGCAAGATGCGGGCTGTGCTTATGCCGTTTAGTACGGGTGCCCGGGCCTGCATAGGAAGAAACATTACCACGATGGAGCAACAAATTCTTGTGGCTTCGCTGGTGTATAGGTATGACTTCACTCTGCCCTCAGATGACTGGCAATTAGAATATGAGGAAGCCTTCAATCTATGGCCAGCTTCGATGCCAATGAAGTTCTGGAGAAGACCAGAGGTGCCTCTTGGTCCTCAAAGCTAGTCAGGTACTTTACACACTCCTACGCTAGGATTCGGACAGACTTTTGGAGGTGGGAGTTTGTCGATTTGGAACTTGGTCCTGATCTGTCGACACGCCAATCTAAAGGATACAGAGATTTACATATCCCTCTCGTTTGTCTTCTCTTGTCGCGTATCAATCTTATCTTGTAACTCCGATTGCCGGGATGGAAGCCAAGCTAGCCTCCAATTCCGTCCAGAAGTGTCTACAATATAAATATTTCAGTAAGGGATGTGATGTGCTTTGTAGCTTCCACACAATAAATACTTATGAGGTTTGAAGGGGAAAGAATCTCCGCATCCTACACACCAAGGCTGGGGAGAGTTACCTTAATATAGCGGCTGGGCAACCTGTACCAGAGATCTGTTAGAGATAGACGAGGGCCTGATTGACAGTGCATAGTCTTCGACTGTTTGGTGAAAGACTATTACTGGGTAAACGGCAGCTGATTCCTAGATATTAGATTATTTACCATTATTGCTAATTCTCACTTGAAACTTTCTACTGGCGCGATATGGAGCTTGGGAGCCAACGCCCCTCACAAACTATTTCGATGATCAAGCCCGGGGCAAACTAAAACCTCGTACGTACTCAACAGGACTGTTCTTGCTAGGGATCCTCCGCCCAGCATTTCGGGTCTCCGACGGAACTGATCAGATAGTGCAGAGCTTCTCCATAGTACTCCTGCTGGGAAGGAGTGGAGTGACTCTGCTCCTCATCGGGCATCATCGGCCCTTCGGCTCCCTTCTATAGATTATCGCTCCACTGCCCCAGCCCGCGCCGTGTCTAGTCCGACCCGCCCCGGTGCTGCCAGGCCGGGGTATCTATAAATTATATGGTTTGTATGACCTGTTTGTTACCCCAGCGTCTCCGATACTCACCTTCCTGCCTTCAATCTTTAACCTGATCATATTACTTTACAAAAATGACAATCCCACGACCAAAGATCAACACTGAGGCTCGTGCCCCTCCGTTTATCGAACTCAGCGACGGCTCAGCTACCTCCAAGACTGCCGCTCCAGCGCCCCTTAACAGTCAAGTTACGCCTACGGAGCGGGCACGACTTCGTTTTGGAGTCAAGGGCAACGCCATTGTCACGGGCGGCGGTGGTGACATTGGCTCCGTCGCCTGCCGGGCCTTGCTCGAACACGGCTTGCAAGGGCTGGTGATCTTCGACATTCACCCTGGGGTAGGCCAGGCCATTGCGAAAACGCTTCAAGCTGAGTTCCCAAAGGCAACTATCACGTTTATTGAAGTTAATGTGACCGACGACGTGGCGGTGGCCGAAGCCGTTGTCCAGGCCGAGGCCTTGCTTGGCACTATCGATATTGCTCTCTGCTTTGCCGGTATTACACACTCTGTACACGCCCTGGATCTCACGGCACAGGATTGGCGTAAGATGTTTGAAGTAAACACTACCGGTGCCTGGCTTATTGCCCAAGCGGCGGCCAGGTCAATGGCGGCCAAAGGGAACGGAGGCAGTATCGTTCTGATGGCGAGTGTTTCCGCCCATATTGCCAATTTCCCGCAGCCTCAGGTCCACTACAATGCCTCAAAGGCCGCCCTGATTTCCGCTAAAAGCTCGCTGGCTGCCGAGTGGGCTAAGTACGGTATTCGCGTTAATACAATCAGTCCCGGATATATTGATACGATCTTGAATGAGGGTGATACTTTGGAACAACATAGACGTGCTTGGATGACCCGGCTGCCGTATGGCCGTATGGGCCAACCTGAAGAGTTGACCGGTGCTATCATCCTTCTGTGCAGTCCGGCTGGAAGCTATATTACTGGAGCCGATATCCTTGTTGACGGCGGCTTGACGATTTTCTAAACCTTCTGCAAGATTGAAGCAATGCTCATGTATTTACGCAAAATTCCACGGCTGTTTGGATAGAATAGAACGCTTTTATGTTTTTTGGCAATCACTTTTATATTTCCTAGGTTTCCATTGCTTCTATTGCATCACTAGACCTTTATACAACCCGAGCTCTACGTGCCCAGGATAGATTTAGACAATCTATGACGACCTGGTCAAGCATATTGTATGCAGAACTAATACAATGCTTCAAGTGCTTGACATTGATTTAGGCTGCTCTTCCTACACCAAGCTCAGGGAAGAACTGCTCTTAGCCTCATTTAAGTCAGGTTACAAGCGCTGCAATTAGCTTTGAATGGAATGAACTGGACAGCCATCTTAGAACACAGATAGCAGGCTGTTCAAACTACGTTTGAATCTGCGTGGACGCAAATACTAGGGTATTCCCTCGTTCTAACCTAATTATAGGCTTACAGAATGATTGACACTCTGGGGACCATCACAGATGTGATCAAGAGAGACAGGATCTAGGATATATGGAGCAATCGGTCGTTGTCAACCTGATAATTGACTATTCCTCTGCCGTTCTGGTTGCCCGGACATGTTTTATTTCCCTCATGAAAATGCCCGTATTGAATCCTAGTGTGACTTGCGCCGCAATACACAGTCAGCACAGCGATGGTGACCTTTTCCTTGCAAACTTCCTATCCTGGGAGTGCAGGTCCTTGCCTTTCCTGCCCCTTCCTGCTCCACATTGATAAAGGTTCTAAGCGAACCGCCTCACGTGGTCTTTACAGGTGTATGAAATTAAGTAATGCCATGTGTTTATATCACGAAGGTCCGTTGAGAAACCAAAACCCACTCGTGACGGATTTTCGTCTGCTTTTTTTGCAGGCTACAGATGTATATGGTGTGTCTAGAGTTTAATGACAAAGCGCGGCAAAAATAAAATGAAAAATAAAAGTTTCACCTTAGCCTTTCTCCTCCACTCGCTCTAAAAGACGTGTCCCAGATAATTGCCACTGGCTATGGAACGCTATCTCAGGCGACAAACCTGCATTGTGGGCCCCATTTCCCCCACCGGAGAAAGCCGGTCCATGTCTGGCCCGGCGTGTATGTGGCTATCCACAACGACCGCGTGTACATGGAGTTTATGGTTTCCCCGTGGGGGTGGGGAGTGCATACGATGATACGCTTAATCTGCGGGGGATCTCACCGTTAGCTGCAGCAGGTGAGGCCTTATATTAAAGCGAAGTACTCTCTTTTTGTGAAACGTCGGGACAAGAATGTGGATTTGGCCTACTTTGCGGAACCTGTTCCTTACTTTTTAGAGACCTAAGACTTATTCCTCTCTTTCTCCCTTTGCTTGCATGATGGGTCGCTCAGGCAGTATGGAGGAAGGAATTAGTGAACAACGCCTGGATAATGTTTCCGATGAGGTTGCAAGGTAGGTTTCATATACTTATTGCTAATTTCCCTGCTCTTGATGGAGAGGACTGTTTCCAAAGGCTGATTGACGTGTTTTCCATTCACATATAGAATTGAAAACCCCTTGAAGGGAATTTCGAAGAATGATCTCAAAGCCCAAGTTAGGGCATTTGTGAACGAACACGGGCTCACTGAGGACACCGATGTCTTTGTCAAGGGGGCTCTACTCGCCCAGAAGAACTCCGAGTATGAAGGCATTCCCGAACTTGATGAAGAGGACTGCGTGGCTCTTCGTGACGAGATCTCCAGGAAATGGCACCAGCCGAAAGCCCTTTGGTTCACTATCATTGTCTGTTCCATTGGAGCTGCGGTCCAAGGTTGGGATCAGGTAAGCCAGTTAGCCAGTCACTACTAACCATGGAAGGAAATCAATGATAAGCCCCCGTTTCTTACATGATGGAAATCTGATAAATCATGCAGACAGGCAGTAATGGTGCGAACCTGTCGTTCCCAAAAGCCTTTGGAATTGGCTCCGATAGTGACCACGATCAATGGATTGTGGGTTTGATCAACGCAGCCCCAACCATTGCACAGGCCTTCATGTAAGTCTCTTGCACGGGGGTGTGCTCTCCTGAACCATCTACGGTGGAGAAAGAAGGAGAAATGAATGTTGCATCCTAACGCGCCAGGGTATCCAGTGGCTGTACAGTATCGGACCCTATTAACAACCTTGTTGGCCGCCGTGGTGCCATTTTTATCGCTGGAATTTTCGCCTTTAGCTCATGCTTGGGCTCTGCCCTTACCCAGAACTGGCCTCAACTCTTCGTCTGCCGCATTCTGCTAGGCATTGGAATGGGAATCAAGGCCTCGACTACTTCCGTCTATGCCGCTGAAAACGCCCCAGCTCGTATTCGGGGCACCTTGACCATGACCTGGCAGCTTTATGTCGCCTTTGGCATCTTCCTCGGATTCTCAGCAAACCTGGCGGTGGTCAACACTGGTTCTATCGCCTGGCGGTTACAACTCGGGTCTGCGTTTATCCCCGCTGTTCCCTTGTTATTATCGGTGCTTTTCTGTCCAGAAAGTGCGTCTTTCCTCTTCCTCTTCTTCTAAGCCTATGCTAGCGTATTCCAAAAAAAAAAAGAGGTGTGAAAGGAAAAGAAAGAGAGGACTACTCTGTTAATTTATTTTCTCTTCTTGTTTCACAGGCCCTCGGTGGTATTTAAAAAAAGGCCGCTATGGCGACGCCTACGCGTCTCTTTGCAAGCTGCGCTTCACCAAAGTTCAAGCGGCAAGAGATCTCTATACCATGCACGTCCAGTACT
Source organism: Aspergillus novoparasiticus (assembly GCA_009176405.1). Lineage (NCBI taxonomy): Eukaryota > Fungi > Ascomycota > Eurotiomycetes > Eurotiales > Aspergillaceae > Aspergillus > Aspergillus novoparasiticus. The sequence continues at coordinate 210,976 of ML733433.1, forward strand.
GTCAGGAGCAAGAGAGTCTTAAGTCGAGCGAGCCCACCTGGAAGCGATTTGGTCAACTGTTTACGATTCCTCGAGTCCGCCGCGCCAACCTTGCTGCCGGTACCGTCATGTTGTCTCAACAGATGTGTGGTAAGTTGCCCGGGTCTCAGAGGTGCATGAGAATACATACGTGAAGAGCTAACATGCTAATGTGTGACATATCTTCAGGAATCAACATCATTTCATTCTACTCATCCTCAGTATTCACCGACGCAGGAGTGTCTGAAAAGCAAGCGCTCTGGGCGTCCTGGGGTTTCGGTGTGACGACCTTTGTGTTTGCCATTCCTGCGCTCCGCACCATCGACACATTCGGCCGACGCTCGCTCCTCCTGGCGACTTTCCCGCACATGGCCTGGACTCTGCTGGCCGCGGGCTTATGTTTCCTGATTCCCGGCGACGGTTCTTCACGCCTGCCAGCCATCGCCCTCTTTATCTTCCTCTTCGCCGCTGTATATGCCCCCGGTGAAGGTCCCGTCTGCTACCCATACGCCGCCGAGGTGTTTCCGCTATCACACCGCGAGCTTGGGATGTCCTGGGCGGTCTTTATCAATGCGCTAGGGTCCGCAGTCCTCTCTCTCACTTTCCCCTGGATGAAGAAGGCGTTTACCCCGACCGGCGCGTTCGGCTTCTACTGCGGTCTGAACGTGATCGCCTTCATCATGATCTTTCTCTGGGTACCCGAGACAAAAGAGCTGACCCTCGAGGAGCTGGACTATGTGTTCGATATCTCAACGGTTAAGTTCATCAGGTACCAGATCAAGGAGGGGATCCCGTATTTCTGGAAGCGCTGGGTCTTATGGCAACGGAGTATTAAGCTGCGTCCACTCTACGATTTCTCGGAGACCCGGGTGGTTTCGGAGGTTCGGATGGGTGATACTACTCAGGCCAAGCAGGACAAGCTTGCCACATGAGCTTGCCATATGAGCGTGGTACCTCTCTGTAGACGGGAGAAAAGGCAAGCACCTGGTTGGTAATATGCTGAAGGATTGTATTGCGGCGCTCAATGTACAAATATCACCTAAGGTGAAATTATTCCATTACACTAAAAATGGTCAGCCCAATTTGCAGAATGTCTGTAAAAATTGTAACTCAATGATAACTTATTCAGGATAGACTGTTGGTGCATGGACCAACGTCCAGGTCTGTGGTTCGATGGCATCCTCGGCAGTCGGGCCGTGTCCGCGCCATATATTCCCCGTAGATCGGGGTAATCGACAGGAAACAGAAAAAGAAAAAGAACGGGGAAATAAACATAAGCATAGTACAGACCCTAGTTTTTATTGATGCTAGGAGACTCTCCTAATTTCTTCCAACAATGGGGGTCTTTCTTATCCAGCGTCCTTCATTCGAACTACAAGGCCATGGGTCATGTACCATTTTGGGCCTATTCCATTACCCAAAGCTAGGGACAAGATTTCGGGCGAGTGCTCCAGGACAGCGATGTCCAGGAAAATTCGCCCTCTGCGTCAAAGATGCCTGAATTTGGAACATGTTCCTTCTGCTTAGCTGACTACTTTCGCAATGGTTGCTGTCTTCTGAACCTCACGTTTCGGGGGCTCGAGGGGTATGAATGAAAGAGGGCTTAGCTCGATCGCCCGCACAGTTATGTTAAGGGGCAAGACCACCTCTCCTAGCCGAGACGAGACCAGAAGGAGAATGAACTTCGCGATCCCAACGTGCTACTATTTTATACTAGGAGGTAGGTTTATCACGAGACAGCCCTACGGTTAGTAGAAGGTACCCCCCGCCCCCAAAGAAAGAAAGGATTGCATGCTAAGGTACTCTTTATATCTTACCAGGCCGAACTAGACTGAGGATCGCGGCTTGTCTTCACCAAACTCAGCATTTTCAACCCTCAGAATTATCGAGCATCACCCTCGTACGTTGGGGCTAGCTGACACTTCCAATACAAGGTGAAGTCCAATTAAACACGAAAAATATTTCATCACGTCCGAGGCCTGCTTTGATCGAAGGGAAGGTGAAGGTCTAGCCTAGCCTGGGTGGGGATTTTATATTCTTGACGTCCACGCCGAAACTCGGCCCGACTGAAAAGCCCTAAATCAGTTAAAAGGCGACCCACCGTGCACCCGGCAAATCAAGGAACACATCTTCATTGAAACTTTGCTGGGGAAACAATATGGATTTACCAGCAAGACAACTTTCTCAAATGCAAAATCCTGGCTACTTTTTGTATGGTCCACAAGTAGCCAAGATCGAAGATCAGCCTGTCCCGGAGATTTCAGACCATGAGGTCCTCGTTCGAATCCGATTCATTGGAGTTTGTGGCAGTGACGTAAGCTCGATACCTCTCCTTCTCTCCTAACATGCAGGCTGATGGGACTGGATCCATCTTGGCCGTGCGGCAATGACCGACGCTAATTTGGGACTTCCGGGCGCGATATTAAAGGTTCACTTCTGGCGACATGGTGGCATTCAAACCCCCATCACAACACCACTAGTCATGGGCCATGAGGCCTCCGGTACCATCGCAGCTGTTGGCAGGGCAGTGACCAGCGTCCAAGTTGGCGACCGCGTAGCAATCGAGCCAGGACACCCCTGCCGGCGCTGCCTCGCCTGTAAAGAAGGCCGATATAACCTGTGCACCGCAATGAAGTTCGCCGCCGCCCCGCCGGATGTACATGGCACGTTGACCAAATTCTGGAAGGCCCCAGAGGACTTCGTATACCGGTTAGACAACGAGGCCGTGAGCCTCGAGGAAGCAGTGTTGCTTGAACCCTTGGCTGTCGCGGTTCATGCTGTCCGGTTGGCTGATATCCGACCCGGGCAGACGGTGGTGATCACAGGTTCCGGCACGATCGGCTTGCTCTGCGCCATCACCGCCAGGGCCTTTGGTGCGCAGCGAATCATCCTTCTGGATATCGCCGAGACTAAAGTGGCATTTGCCCGTGCCTATTTGGGCTCAGGCTCGGGCGGCGTAGTGGTGGAAACGCACCGGATGGACCCCACAGCCTCGGCGGAAGAGAATGCGCGAACAGTGTCTGACCAGTTCAGTTTACAGCAGACTGGGGAGATAGATCAGGGGACGGCAGTGGATACGGTGATTGAGGCCTCTGGGGCCGAGGCCGCCATGCAGCTCGGGGTATATCTCGTCAAACCAGGAGGCAGCTATGTGCAGACGGGAATCGGGCAGCCGAAGCCCCGGATTCCCATGCTGGCACTGTCCGAAAAAGAGCTACGCGTGTCGGGCTGCTTTCGCTATGGGCCAGGCGATTTCTCTCTCGCCTTAAACCTGCTGTGCCGTGAGTCACTCGACTTGAACCCTTTGATCAGCAGTATCACGCCGTTCGAAGAGGCCTCCACCGCCTGGGAGATGACTGCACGAGGGGAGGGAGTCAAAAATCTTATCGAGGGAGTCCGAGACTAGGAAGTGGGCCCAGAGCGTTTCGCCTCATGGGAGCATCTAACTATTGGATGACCAAACTGATCTTGCTTCGTACTATTCAAGACATTTCTACAAGGATGCATTAGAGGTCTCCGTGCCATTTTATTATTTTCCCCGACGTCTTTTAGTGATACAAGCTAGATGGGAAAGGTTATAAGAAAGAAGGGCATGCACGATAGTCTGTTAAGGGGCTATCCCTGGTTATATAAATACACTCGATAGACCCAATTGGTCTGGAAGAAAGCCTCGCAGAACGTCCTGTGTATACAGGCCCGTAAGACTACGATGCAAAGACATCCATCTAGTGGTACTAACTGTGCCTCCGTTACGCTCCCCACCCGGGGTAATTGTCATTAGGAGTTCGAAGAAATGTAGGCTAGTCTGCCTATCTGTATGTGAAACCAACCGTATTCTACAAACAAAGCTTTCAGTTCGTCGGCATAGCCCCCTGAATGGCTTCATCCCATCTCTTCAGGGCCTCGGCGATATCCAACGCGTGATATTGCAAATCATAGAACTCATTGGGCAGGGGGTTCGCCGTGGAGGCCGAAGCGCTGCGCTCCCACATGGCCGCGTCCAAGACATGACGCAGCTGGCGGGCCAACGGCCACCGCTTCCCACACACGGTCAGTGCGTAAATCAGGAAATGGGTCTTGGAGGGAACTTCTGTCCCGATTGTGTGGTAGTAGGCGATGGAGAAGCGGCCGGCGACGAAGATGCTGTAGATGATGAGCGGATTGACATTGGTGAGGACCTCATCGCTGGCATTGCGGAGGACCTCGGCCATATGATCACAGCTCTGCTGGCAGCGGTCGGCTGCGTGCTTCCAGGGCTGTGGGGGAGCAGAGGCCACCGAATCGCGCCGTTCATCCACCACCGCGGTGCCGTCATCGTAAGGTCGGACCGCCGGAATCAGATAACGCTGGTATAACGAGATGATGGCGCTATCCACGGTGCACTGGATGAGAATGGTGTTGGGGTGCTTGGCCTGTGACGACTCGGTGGTGGAGTAAGAGTATAGATCGGTGTATGGCGGCGTACTGACCGTCAACAGCCGTTGAAAGTCCTGCTGCCATTCCAGCAACTGCTGGTCCACTACCATACACTCCCGTTGTCGGGAGTTTGATGGAATATCCACCGCTGCCGCCGTCGCATCGGCGGAGGATGGTTGGCTGTAGTACGACTGCTGGAGGAAGTGGTGGACATGCCATAAGTCGCGGGTGGCCAGACGGACGAATAGCGAAAAGCACGATGGCGAGTCCACGCCTCCGAAGCGGTACATGGCAATCAGTGCTTCGGAAAATCCCCAGATATCGTCGCTGCACGGTAAACTTGCCGCCAGCTCAGGCTTGGACACCCCGAGATTCCAAGCCACTCCCAGGGTGGAGACCGAGTCCAGGGCTTCGGCCGCCCAGAAGGCGCGGGTCTTTTCTTCTAATTCTATCGCGGTGGTCGGCACCGACAGCATTCGTGGGGGAGCCTGGGAGAAGGAGACCCCGAAGTTCTGACAGTTGTGGGCGACGAGGTCACGCAACCCAAGCTGAGTGCCCATCCTATAAATATCAGATTTTAGGCGGCTGAAACTTAACTAGTTTTTTTATTGGAAGGTCCTACTTCCGGATAGCCTTTTTGTTGGAGGGGTAGGTGCGCTTTTCTTTAATACTTACCTTTTGCACAGTGCCATCAGGTTCCAGAACTCGGACAGATTTCCATCACCGTATTCAGCTATGCTTATAATTAGTAGTGCTTGTAGGTTTTCCATACAGAGGTTATGCATTGCAGCGAGCAGCACCTCGTTTCTCAACTGTTGCGACCATTGCCTCCTTCGAGCAGGGGTTAATCTTGTATCGGGACAGTGGTCAGGCAGGATGACCGCTACGATTGCTTGCAATCTTCTTAGCGAACTAGTAGCGCCTGACGTAGGATCCCACTGCTGACAATATTCCACTAGACTGGGCTGGTGCAAAATTGGGAACCAGGGATGGTACTTCTCGAACCATATCGCGCAGTATTCGGCCGCCATGGCTTGAGTGAGTTTCAGAGGTTCGGCCACAAGCGTCAGGGGGTCATCTTCGTCATGAGGGTGAGCAACGTCGGCAGGGGCCCCGTTGCCTGGAGAAAAGTGGGAGGAAGGCTCGGAAACCTGAGCGACCTCCGGGACCCGAGGGACGGACGGGTCCCCCATTTTCATCTGAAGACAGGGCGCGGTTGCTACGGCGTCTCCCTGCGATTGGGGAAGAGATTGCCAGACCTCCTGTTGAAAGGACTCGAATCGAGCTTCAAGCTCCGCTGTGCCAGATTGGTCAGCCCCTCTTTCTCTCTCTCTCTCTTTTGTGCTTCGAACAACCCCAGTCCCAGAACCATACATACCAATACGCTGTTCCAACTGAGACACATAGCCGGCACGGAGCCCTGCCTTCCGTGGCAGAAGGTACGTGCAATCAAAGTCGTACTTCTGGCAGAAGCTGCATGTTGGGCGCCGCCGGTCACATTTGGTTTTGCGCTGGCGACACGCGACGCACCTCGAATGCAGGTCAGTAAATTTCAGTAACAGGTGGTCGTATCCCAGCTCAAGGAAGGGGGCTCCTACGCCGATGACGATAACCCATGGGCCGACCGTGATACTGTTGGGACGGACTCTGTCATGTTGGCAATCTGGGAATGTATGGAGTGGGGTTCGTTTTTTCTGGGGTTTTCCATTTCCCCGCAAGACACGGAGCCCTAGACCTGGTCGGGCCGTCTTTCCCGCGAACTCTCAAGCTCCTCGGCCGTAACACGGGCCGACCTAGAATATACTTACTGGAAGATCATGGATAACTAATCATGAGCCCCCCAGCAGCTTTCATTGCGCAATGAGGGCTATAATAAAACTGGTCTACGTGAGCCTAACTGCCTAAGGTACTACTTGAGGGACAGAGACTTGGCGCTACGTCAGAACATCTTTCCTGTTACTAGAGATCTAAGCAGAGTACCGATTTCTATGTAGCTAGCTGTGTGATCATAGAATACTCCACTACGCTAGCTTGATATTCAATATTACTCATGGAGCGCTCAGCACACGCACTTCTACCTTTCCCACAGCCATATAATCTAGTACCACCCTGTAAAAGGAAACTCGAAGCCCCAACATGGGTTTCCATTGATGAAGGTCGTTCGGTAGCTCTACAATGGTGCCTCCTCTAATGGTGAATTGCCTCTTTCCAAAATATGATACTACTGCTCGCACTGAGGTGTCGTGGCCTATAGGTCTCGAGCCTTACTGAAAGCATTTTCTATATATATAATTCCAGGCGGTAAAAGCTCGATACGTAGTAGGACTGCCAGGGCTGTAGCTGACATACACTTGATCATACTCACAAGGGACGTATAGAGAAAAATACTCGCTGTGGCCATGGAAAGGCGCACGTTGGGGCCAAATAAATATTGGAAACGAGAATGGATACGAGAAGAAAGAAAGAAAAAGGACTAAGATAAAGAAGAAGCCGAAAACGCGGAGCAAATCCCGTCACTGAAACATATAGATCAGCCTATCTGCTTCCCTGGCGATGGAGAGGGCTGGTTATCTGGCCTAGAGAGTGCTGCAAGGCGTATAGAAAGAGACTAAGTTAACTAGGGAAGGGCATTATTTGAAGTCACATGTGTAACAAAGCTATAGGCAGTGCGACCTGGAAGTATTGTCCCCAGATGTACAGGCATTGTGACAAGTATAAGACCAGAGCCCTGGACGGCGGCCTCTATCTTGAAATCTACGGCCAACACTCCAGGCGGAACTTTGGTCGTGAGCCACTTGGTCCATGATTTTAGATCCAGCTCTGAGAGCGCATCGGGGATCTTCACACTGATGAGCACCCTGTTAGATCCAGGGGCCAGCAAAGTCTGTAGTCTCTGGACCTCTCTCAGTTGCAATTCCTGGAGAGTGATACTTGGACACCCTTCCTTTGGTACATGTATAGGGCAAGCGCCTATCTGGTTTTAGTACGCGTCTCGGGAAAGTCGAGCGTAGACTTCAGCAACAGTCTCATGCGGTCTGCGCCGATTGAGGCGCCTCTTCGCGGCAGCAAACAGTGATCCTCTTATTTGAGCCATCGCTCCTATCAAGCTGTTGAGGTTGTCTATGAGGACTTGCGTGAGCGAAAAGTGGATGTTCGCTGTTGCCGTTTGCTCCCATCCCGAATGCCGCACTCATCTCCGGGCCGTCTCCATGGTCACTGGAGCAGCAGCCGAAGATATAAAGAGCGTCGCCCTCTTCAGTATCAATTGTACCTCTTGTGCATCTCCAGCCAATCATTGGCCCCACGAGGTTTCCTGCTGCATTGGCTCGCTTTCTGTTGATATTATTAGCTAGGTTAAGGTTAACCGAAGGAGAGGGGTAAATAGCATACTCAGACCATTCGAGTCCCGTTGTATCCGCATACTGTGCGTGTCCGGAATATACCACTATTCTGAGTGTATGTTCTCCCCCTAGAGGTAGACGATGGAATGAGCGGGGAGGTCAAAGAATTGTATGACCTACGGACTGGGATCTGATAGAGAGGTATAGTACAGTGTGCCAATTCTAAGTACCATGGACTGTCATCATCGCGTCGCTGTATTCACGAAACTGTTCACGAAAATGCTCAGTGCTCAAGTTGTAGGAACCCGCAAATAGATTCATGGGTTCGGATTTGAGGCCATCAACGCCCTTATCATCGTTCTTCCAGTGCAGGACCAGTACAGAAACGTCGCGGTAGTATGCTTGAGCAGTCGGCCTCATGGCAAGGCCTTCTTCAGGTCCGACGCAAAACCTTAAGGCCGCCGAGCTTGTTCACCCCTGAGATTGTATGCGCGTAGAGGCTTCAAGTGGACCATGGTGGCGTAGGATATGAAGGACAAGGTAGATAGAGGGAGACGCTGAGAGTCATGTACTGCTGTTCACTTGATATAGCATAGATTACCACTAGAGCGTCTCTTACGGAACATCATAATTACCACTACAGCACCTATCGTATTAACTTAATTGTTGATCACAAGGAGCTGACCTAGAGTATGAATGAAAAGCTAGTGAATCTAGGTGCCTAGGTAGAGCTCAAGTATGTACCGAGGACTCCTTTCTAGTGAGCCCCGGGCAAGCTATGTCTAATTTCTTTGCTTTCCTTCCCCTTCCTTTTGTATATTCACTTTCCTTAGATCCTACTTATAATAAGGTTATTCACTTCTTTGCAAACTCTACAACACTCATGCCTCGTTATGGTCACCCCATTAGGGTTACTGTTTTCCATATGTATCAATCTAGATTTATGTGTCTTAGAAATTGTATCATAAAAGAAAGATACCTAAAGTGCCCAGACATTCTTAGGTCGTCAATGGAGTGATTTCCCAGGGAGCAAGCCATTTGCTTCTAGCTGGGATATATGATATGACTACAAAAGTTACCAAATCCACAACGCAAAACTGCTGAGGATCTACACCGAATAACTACCGAACCCGACCAGGATGCCAAAATAGCCTAGATTTCAGGCTCAATCAGTTTTATCTGCCTAAATGGCCGGATATACTGGAAAATATGTAACTGAAAATCCCCCGCATGGGGTACCTGTACCTGAAACACGATCGACCAATAAGCCGAGAGCAAGTATATCTGGCACAATTCGTCACGGAGTATTAGCCGAACGGCATTTTCCTCCGCAGTGCCGTCTGCTGAATTGAAATTAGGACAAGGAATTCTGCGACAGTGGTGATGTACACCCCTGTAAATGCGGGATGGAATTGGGCGTCAAGATTGGAGGGGAGAATTCCGTTCGTCCGGGAGCGAATGACCTGACTGTGAATAAGTCCAGATACTAGTAAATTAACCACATGTACAATAGAAAGGGCGTGTGATGCTCCGCTGCTATAATGAGGGTGTCATGAGGACTGGCATGGGGTATTTAAGAACTACGTCTCCTTGTTATGGTTTGATGGAGAAATATTTCAGCAAGAGCTTCAATAGCATATCCTGATCCCAACACTTCACCCTCGATCACTGCAATAACAAGAATGATCCTCTTGTCGCATCTCCTCACTTATCTTCTTTGTGCCCTCACATGCAGTGCCAGAGCTATACACAATGGCAGATCCCTAATTCCAAGAGCAGGATCCCTTGAACAAGTCACCGACTTCGGCGACAACCCTAGCAACGTTAAGATGTACATCTACGTACCCACGAACCTAGCCTCTAATCCGGGAATAATAGTTGCAATTCACTACTGTGCGTACTGCTCCATCTGTATCTACATAACATACTAACAATACCCAAAGGCACAGGAACCGCCCAAGCATATTACCAAGGCTCCCCTTACGCGCAACTAGCCGAAACACACGGCTTCATTGTCATCTACCCCGAAAGCCCCTACGAGGGAACATGCTGGGACGTCAGCTCCCAAGCAACGCTCACTCACAACGGCGGTGGAAACAGCAACTCCATCGCCAACATGGTAACCTGGACGACCAAGCAGTATAACGCAGATTCCAGCAAGGTGTTCGTAACGGGTACTAGCTCAGGTGCTATGATGACCGTATGTCCACAAACCTTCTAGAACCCTAATCTTCGCGAAGAGTACTAACCGATAATTCTAGAATGTAATGGCAGCAACATACCCCGACCTCTTCGCGGCCGGCATCGCCTACGCTGGTGTCCCAGCCGGCTGCTTCCTCTCAACAGCCGACCAACCCGACGCGTGGAACTCGACCTGCGCGCAGGGCCAATCTATCACCACCCCCGAGCACTGGGCTAGTATCGCCGAGGCCATGTACCCCGGTTATAGTGGCTCGCGGCCCAAGATGCAGATTTACCACGGTAGTGTCGATACCACCTTGTATCCCCAGAACTACGAGGAGACTTGTAAGCAATGGGCCGGCGTCTTCGGGTATGACTATGATGCTCCCAAATCGACTGAGTCGAATACGCCTGAGGCGAACTGGAGCAGGACTACTTGGGGACCGAACCTGCAGGGAATTCTGGCTGGGGGGGTTGGACATAATATACAGATTCATGGGGATGAGGATATGAAGTGGTTTGGGTTTACGAATTAGTTTTTTATGATATTGTTGTTCATGTTTGAGTGTTTTTCTTTGGGATATGGACTGTGGTTTGGAGTAGTGTTTTTCAATGATTGACTCAATTTACGAGGATTTATTCTATTCATACCAGGAGAGAGGAACCCGCAGTATGGCATTAATGCAAATCTACGAAACATGAGGTAGGCCTAATCAATTGATCGACTGATTCGCCTGCTTCAATTCGTTATCACACACCAAGACACAGAAATCATATCAACAATCCTAACCAGGACTGCTTCAGCCCTAATGCAACGCGTTCAATGTTTGGAAAGACATCCCACGTCCATCTCCTTGGCAAGAAATGCACTCCGGATTTCCCCGCAGCATTCTTTGTCGATCAAAATGGAGCTCGGAGAATTTCCCAGTACGGTAATCCGCTATCTCTACAAATGTCTTAAGGCCCGATGCATACCGGCTAGTTTATCATTTCTTGTTTGGGCTCTTATCGGTCCGAGGTTCTTCTTTCGAACCGGTAGTTATTGTTTCACTCGTAGCCGTCGGTTGCTTGTTCCACTATACAGCCAATAGCTAATGAGTACGCAGAGGGATGTTTCTAGTAAAACAGTAAAAGTAAATATTGTATATCTAAACCATGGTATAGATCCATCCTGTAGTCAGATATTGGGTATCGCTCATTCCAGTGTCCATCGTAGTTAGCATATCAAGCTTAAATCTTCTCTACCTTCTCAACCTTCTCCTCGGTAGCCTTTTGCTCCGACACATCACCCTTCTCCTCGTCAAGGACTTTCTGCGGTTCAGACTGCTCAACACCCGCAACAGCAGTCTCGAATCTTCGTCCACGTTTCTCGGGTCCGAATGCCGTGGTGACCATGATTCCTGTCGCGATAATAGCCGTAGCCACGCCCATGGTTGGCCCGTAGGCGGGCGCCGGCTGACCAGTTGAACCAGTGATGAAGGTCTTTTCCGCGACGGCATTGACGATTTGTGCGGAGGGGGAGGAGATCATGTTACCTACTTGGTAGGTGATTCCTTTGTGATGTTAGATTATTTGTGCGACCAAAGGGAGATGGAAGAGTATATACCAGGGAAAGAGGACCGGAAAGCAGGAGGGGAGAGTTCATTCAGATGAATCGGGATAACACCCCAGGCACCCTGAACAAAGAATTGCATGAAGAATCCAGTTGCGCTCAATGCCCGTTCACCCTCTGGGAGGATCCAGGCTGGGATAAGAATGCCCGAGATCAAGGCCGAAACGATGATGGCACGTCGGCGGCCAAAGAACTGGGACAGGTATCCGATGATTGTTCCACCGACGCAGGCACCGGTTTTCATGATGATGGATGCGCGGGAGGCGCCGGAGTTTTCCATTCCCTTCTGCGTCAACATGAATGTGGTGTAGGAGTCTTGTGAGGTGTGTGAGTAGTAGTTGAACTAGGGCTGTTAGTTTGATTTACTCTTTATGACGGTTGTTGAGACCTTGCATTGGGAACATGGATGAAAACTTACCCAGGTCATGAGAATAATGGCATACACGCACATCTTCCACTCCTGGCCCAGCATCTGCTTGGTTTCTTTCCAGAATGCCGCTGCGCTCATGGACTTCTTGCCGGCCTTCTTGGCCTCGAGGAATTGCTTCGACTCGGGGAAGAAGATGCGGATAATTCCCACACCAATGGAGATGCCAGCTAAGCGATCGTTAGTTTGGACCTATAATCCGTATATAGGGAGGTACTGACCTGCAGCCCAGAAGACTGTCTTCCAACTATCGGTGGCTCCACCCACTCCGAGGTTGGCACAGGCGGCAAAGACATATCCCAGGGAATATCCCTGTTGCAGAATGCCTGACATGAGACCACGAGCATTAACGCTAAAAAATGTTAGTCAATTCGGAAAAATTGTGATCTAGCCGCGACGCTTACGGGCAATGTTCCAGAGCCATGGCAATGGCGTTTCCATAGACACCACCCATGAAAAGACCAAATAGACTCCGTACGGCCAGGAACTGCTGGAACGTGTGGCTGTAGATGGTCGCAATCTGTAGCACTCCCAATACAATCATGTTCAACACCATGGGCCATTTGCGGCCGAACTTGTCACCAGCCAGACCAAAGAAAGCGGCACCAACACTTCGCAGAAGAAGGGTCAGGGTAATTGCCGTGGAAATTTCTGTTTTCGTGCGGTTGTAATATTTGGCCAGTTTCACTTGCTGGATGGACAGTGCGTGGAAGTCGAACGCATCTGCCGTCCAGGCTGTCAAACCGACCAGGAAGAACACCCAATCGCGGGCACCGAGCTGAGCAAACAAGCTTATAGGATTCACGATGGGATCAGGCTCTTGCCATTCAGTACGAGTCTCCCCGTACTCGTTGGTCACCACGACTCGTTGCTTCCACTTGAACAGATCGCCCCATGCTTGCTTTGCTGTGGCTAGAATACCCGTGGGAATGGGTTCCGCTGGCTCGTTCGTAGTACTCATGTTGCCAGGTACTCCTCGATAAACAGGAAAGAAAAAGAAAAAGAGAAGTGGGCTATTTCGAAAGAGGGCGAGGATAATACCCTATTTAAGTCGCGCAACGACATCATGATTACACTTCCCCCGGCACCTCTTTATACATGATGGTAGAGATTTCAATTCCACCCATGGTGTTGTCCCTATTGGGAAGTAATGTGCCCAGCCCACCTGATGCATTGAGATCAATCCCCACGAATCCCCAGGTTGCAGGCCAACATTCCCCGCGAAAAGCTTCCAATCTCATTGAGCCAAGATCCCGCCAAGCAGCTAAGGCTGAGGTGGTCGTCCAAGCGTCCCCAGCACTGGCAAGCCACACTAGTCAGAGTTGCCGTTCAAGGTGGTATCTCCTCTGAAATCGGCCCGCCCTTGATGCCCAGAGGCGCTAAGTATCCCAGTCCCAGCCTGGACGCGGGGGTCGGGGTGAATTGGTGTGACGACAATGGAACCAATTGAACCCTCGGATTCACACAAAGGATGACAGCAAATTAGGGTCAGAAGGTCATGGGCAGGATCCGTGGGCCTCGCGTCCACGAAAGAATGGCACCTCGTGCGCGAAATATTGAATCAGCCAAGAGGTTTAGTTTTGAGTCAATTTTAAACTTATTTCCCCATGCGCTTGTGGGGTTGTTTTTTGTTCTCTTTCTCCTGGGGTGTGGGGGTCGTACAATACTGGAGAGGAAAGAAGCCCTACATGACCTCATTTGGATGTTTGTAAATCGACTGAGGTCAGCCACGTTCGTGATTCTGGCCTCTGAATCGGTTGGGTAATTGTTTGGATAACCTGATCAGCATGTATCCACCACCTCCTTACATCTCAACCGAGCATTCTTCAAGACACATCGTGTCGAAGGGCAGGCATTCGCATCCTGTGTTAAGATTTTACCTCGGTGTCCCCATCGCGGAATTCCTCCGACGGCATCTCAGCTTTCACATCACAAATGGCTGCAACCCCCCCGATACTTCTTCGGGAGACTGGGTCGGCTTTCACCTCGCGTGTCTGGGCGAGCCTCAAGACTTCGCCCCGCCGAAGATCCGGAGAAGCCCCTCGTGGCGCCTCTTGGCACTCAAGGCTTCGGAACAGAAGCAAGTCTTGGAAAACGTTGTCAAGAACCAGCGGAAGGCTTGACCGTGGGAACCAAACTTAACTGATCGGGTGGATTCGGGAGCATCAAAGAAAATCGTAAGATAGTATCGTCGAACAACTCGTTTGGCGAGGAGTGGTGGTGGAAGTGATTCTTGGTACTGGTGGAGAGAGTTTCCTTTCGGGATCTTCTTGTCGCAAATCACACCTTTGGCGCTTCGTATATTCCCTGTCAAGCTAACCAGACACTTTTCTTGTTGTGATAAAGCAACTGCGACTAGTTCGCTGGTCCTTATTGGTCGGTGTTATCTTTTGATGTGGGCCAACGCTGTCTATCCCGTTCGAGATGTTGGTTCATGCTCATCATTTCTATTTGGGGCTACTCCTTTGACTAGTAGAATTGGGATTTAAACGCGTGAGGTGCTCAATACTGCTTTTGGTAACTAAGAAATTACCTAAATAGTAAGTTGGTCCTTCTGTTAGGATTAAACAAGGTTTAAGTAAATGAGTGTCGTTGGTTTGCAGTTAGGGTTAATCGGTGGGGCCGGAATATTTATTGTTCGGTACACTTCTTGTCAAATCCCTCGGTTTTCGTGCATTCAGTATTTGACAAATTGTATTAACGCAGACATTAGTAGACAAAGAGCTCCCCTACCATTGATGTTGGTACAATCCTAGTATAATGAAATGACTCTATAAAGGGAGGCTTAGAGGGAGCAGACTCCCGATTTCACCCGTAATCAAGGCAGACTACATCCACGACGAAGATAGAGCCATACTCAGTTCAAACCACACCAGTACGAAGCTTGTGATATTAGCTGATTAGAAACACACGGCTTATCGTATGGATAAATGAAACTCTGGAAACATGTCTTATCTAATCAGACTGTACTCCGTGATCCAGTGCGCTTTCGCACGTACACATCAACGGAGGTATTGGGAACGATCTTATCACCTAGTAACATATTCTTCGGCCTTCCTACTTGATCAGGCCCAAATCGAAATTCGTATTCCATAAGGAACCGACTGAGAATGGCCTTCAAGACAACAGTTGCGAAGAAGCGACCGGGACATGCATACCGACCCAGTCCGAAGTGCATGCTTGTAGCACTAGTGTGGACAAACTGGGACTGGGCTTTATCCCCGTCAACGTAGCGGAGAGCGTCGAAAGTGTCGGGGTCGGAGATGTACTTGGTATCCATGCCGATGGGTCCAGATGCCATGCAAATATGGGTGCCCTTCGGAAGTCGGAGGCCATCGGAGAGGACTAGGTCTTTCTTTACCACCCGGTGGAACGATACTAAACAATGAAAAATTAGTATGTAAATATGGAACGTGGTAGAGATGTAGATAACGTACGCTCGCCGGGGGGATTAAAGCGCTGTGACTCCTTGAGAAAGCTATCCAATCGCCGAAGCGCAACCAGACTACTGCAGCTGGTAGACTTCCAGTTGGGCATCACTTCCTGAATCTCTTCACGGAGGGTTTCAAGCCATTGAGGCATTGTGATAAGATCATACAACCCATGGGTGATAGACATGGCGCTTGTATGAACCACTGCCATACTAGTAAGACCTAATAGACGATGAGCAATATTGCTTGGATCGCCCTCTTTGTCATTCTGGGCTAGATCTATCATCCACTGGAGGAAATCATCCGGCTTCTCATAGTCTGGATCTCCCGACGCTTGCCTCCGCCGGCGCTTCGCTATCTCTGGACCGAGGAGCTCATCTTGGACGTATCGCAGCTGTGTATCCAGACTGCGGCTGCTGGGTAACATCGACCCGATAATCGGGTGGAGAAAGCTAGGTATGGGACGTAGGAGTGTGATTGTCATGAATATATTTTTAGTAAAGTCGATTGAGGCAGTCAGCCATTTCTCAGTACGGCAGATTTCTGGTCCGACAAATACACGGGCACCGGCTCGAGCGACTAGGCGGAGGAAAACCTCATATGGTCTGATTAGGACCCATTTATCTATGATCTGTTAAGACTTACAAATGCGGTATAAGTTAAGTTGAACGTACCTCCGCACTCTGGCATCTCAACATCAAAGCCATGATCTAATTCGTCTATAATCCTTGGTATCAATCGGCCTGAGGGAGCGTCGTATTAGCTATGTATTCAAATACCTGGTGCGGTAGGATTGCCCTACTGATTGCAGGAGTCAGGCGCTTTTGTATGACCTCGGTATGGAGGTGACTATCGTTCAGGATTGTCGTATACTTGCCAACGTGATCCTAGAAGACCAGGCATGTAAGCTATAACCCATATGACTTGACGAAGTATTCTAGCTCTCACCTCGAACACCGCTTCTAAAGCGTTAAGCGTTGTGAGAGGTAGCTGCCGCAGCTCGTCCACATACTTATTCGATAATACGATTATATCTCCGTCCGGCTTGAGAAGGCGGAATGCCCGATCCTTATACTATGACCGTTTAGGACAAAGCGCTGGTTTCTCTGGTAATCGTCTGCTCACCTGTCGATATCCCTTGTAAATCACAGTCGGCGCTGTTGAATTGAACCATACACGACTCAGAAACTCCGGCAGATAAGGGTTGAAGAGTGTAACAGTTGGTACAGACACATTGCTGCGTTTCACGGGGTTGGGGATTATGAACCACAAAAACAGTATAACTAGAGTGACAACCAACAACATGGAACCATTTTCTGCCTCCGACGAATAATTGACTCTGGCCAGCGTAGCGGTCAGCTTGCCCATATCTATGGGTGTTTTGGAATGACTCTGACCACTCTTGTCGCGATGGAGCAAATGACCCTCGTTTCACTCGAATTGTGAAGCATATCCTACTTATCGCTGAGTTCTCATGAATACCCCTCATCCAGCTTGTTACAAGGCCACACGGTAAGCCCCAGGACCACAGGCTCTCAGCTTACGTGCATCTGTGTCTATATAGCAAGGATATCGCCGTCGGGTATCTCTGAGCTGACTTCCGAGCGCAAGTCTGTCTTGTATGGTCGGGATAGTAACAACGAAGCAAGATAAACAAAGCCCTATAACAGGAGGTTCTAATTCAGTTATATTTATAATGATTCTGCATCAATGTCTCACACAAATTTGCAATATCTAGGTCACGAGCACGCTCCATATCCTGATAATATAGTTTCAACTGGACCTATTCGAAATCTGTCTGTCTCGGACCCTCGGATGCGATGTCATGTTGTCCTACTCTTAACACCTTGGTTAGGGTTCTGCAGATACGAGAACCCTTCTGATTCCCAGACGAGCCTAACAGCCGTAGCCGAGGGCCCATCAATCAGAATCCATCCGAGCAATCGTCGGATCAGTCTGATTTTGTCGATCTCCAATCCAGCCCGGTGGCACTCTTGGATGTAGCGATCAGTGCTCCACACCATCGTGGCCGCTGCGGCGACACCATAGTCCCATTGGAGGAAGGTAAACAGCCCAGCCTCAAGGGTGCCAAGTCCCTGTGCGGGCTGCTTCAAAAGTGGGAAGGTGACACCATAAGGGCACAAGTAACAGGGGTTACGTGATTGGGTGAGAGACTGGATCTTAGACGCCACGAATACTGACAGCCATGCCATATGACAAAGGCAAGAACAAGCAAAGCCGAAGTGGTACACAGAGAACACCTGGCGGCGTGCTGAGGCTCCCTTTCTGTGGCCACGACTAATGAACAAGTGCTGGATGTTCATGATGACGACAAAATATACAGGCCATCCCTGCCATGCTGCGATCACTTGTTGCTTGAAATGAGGGGAAATCATAGCTGGGGCTGGGAGTGACATTATCACCAAGGGAAAGATATAGCTCATGGTCATCGACATGACTAGACCGTGGTTAGATGTGGAATGTGTTCCTGTAAGACGTAGGTTCTTGTTGGCGGGTCTGGCCCGAGAGCCTAGGGCAAAGTAACATGGTATCACAATTCCAGGACCAACTACCTGCTGTGCAATACCAACAATAAGAGTTCTTACATGAGTTGAGTTATCAGTCTCATGTTCCATTTGATTAGGACCGTCTTGGTGTGCGACTTACATTACCATGCCGCGCATGAATGAACGTGTCCGACAGATATGAACCACAACCATCATCCAGATTCCAACCATACCTCCAGAAAAGCTCAGTCCCATTAGGGACAAGCCTACATGGTGGCCCTGACTGATGGGCCAAAAGGAGATAACAGTACTTTCCAGTATACCATCTAGAACTTTTAGTCTAGTATACTCAGACAGGAGAGCAGTATCCGAATCCCCAGGAAGCGCTCTGGTCGCCAGCTGATGCGAAAGGAGATTGAAAAATCCACTGTTGAATAGCGAGACGTACATCATGTAGAACGAGGTCATTGCCAATAGAAGGAACACGTAACGTAATACGGAGTCCATGTTGTAGAAAGGCTTGGTTGGAGTGCAGGCGTAGTTTAGACGTATGTTAAGATTATTATGATGATTGTTCGAAGCTTCTGAAAGACCATAAATAGTAACCCGTCCATACATTCCAAGTGGGCCGCCTATTAGGGCGTTCATGCCGCGCTTTGCACCTGGAAAATATCTCGCTGAAGCACATAGAATGATTGGCTATCTTTACACATGGCAACGGATTAGTGGTAGCGTTCGAAGTATTAAACTGGTTCCTGTGCCATTGGACTGCGCGAATAAACTCTCTCTAATTCTTTATTACATTTATATAAGAGTAGAGTCTAAGACAACAACAGCCACGCGACCTTGCTTTGGATCCCACATCCACGATGGACGGATTTGGTTCATCACAGGCCCCAGCTGCGTATCGTGAAGTTGAATGGATCGCAGATGTTTTCGTCATAGGGATGGGGATCGGTTGGGTTATCAACTATGTCGGCATGGTCTACGGATCGCTCAAGGGCCGTACATATGGAATGGCTATCATGCCACTATGTTGCAATATTGCATGGGAAATCGTGTATGGCCTTATCTACCCATCCAAGACAGTGTACGAGCAAGGGGTCTTTATTAGCGGCCTTACCATCAATCTGGGCGTCATATACACAGCAATTAAGTTTGGGCCGAAAGAATGGACTCATGCGCCTTTGGTGATGCACAATTTGCCCTTGATTTTTATGTTGGGTATATTCGGCTTCCTCACAGGACACCTTGCCCTAGCCGCGGAGATTGGCCCTGCATTGGGTTATAATTGGGGAGCTGCATTCTGTCAGCTGCTGCTCAGTGTTGGAGGGCTCTGCCAGCTGATCACTCGCGGAAGCACCCGAGGAGCCTCGTACACACTCTGGTGAGTATTACCCTGGTTGCTTTGGAAGTAGCCCACCCTATCACGTACTAATCCTCATTAGGCTATCCCGGTTCCTGGGCTCTTTCTCCGTGGTAATCTCTGCCTGGTTGCGTTACAAATACTGGCCACAGGCATTTTCGTGGCTGGGAAAACCTTTAATATTGTGGTGCCTTTTTGCCTGGCTCGTTGTCGACGGTTCCTATGGGGTTTGCTTTTATTATGTCAAACGGTATGAGCGGGGGATTGGGTACGATGCCGATCGGAAGACGGTCTAGACAGTGGTGATCAATGATTACTTCTGGGCATACGCCACCTATTAAGACTCTGTGTAACTAGCTAGCTTTTGGATTCGTATTGAGAATCATCCTATAGTTTAAAACATTCTTGTGGACTGGTTGGAACATCTTTCTATTACCATCCTGTGCGACAGAGTAGGTCATAGCCTGGGGGATACCGCATTGGATTAGGGCATGGACTTCTTTGCCTCGCAGAGGCTTGGTATAGGATTCCCAACAAACGATGAAAGATAGCAAAGCAATGGACGATTTTCTAGGGACAGAGAAAAAGAAATATGAGATTAAACCCCATCATGTCTTCATGTGAGCCACGTAGGCCCCCGCAATAACTCCCAAACCAAGTTTTACTCTTTCCACGCTGGTTTGGCCTCGATGGTACGAGGGATATACCTTGCATCGCTACTGTACTATCCTATTTATCATTGGTCATAGAGAACCCATCGCAAGGCAAGATAGTAGGTCAATCCTTTTGAACCCGGCCACGATACTATACACAGGGATTTATACGATTTAGCACTATCAGCTGCTATTTATGTCGCTAAATATTCTTTATTAAGCTGATTCTCAATCCAAGGCTGATATAGCCGCCAGCAATGATTCCGTGGCTATTCCAATCATCCACACGTCGATATACGTATCGTACTTGAGTCTTTGGCTCTAACAAGCTGTCCCAATTAACACATGAGTGTTCAGGCTTACCGAGTCGCCTTTGGTTGGGACTTCTCTACTTTATCCAATTGCTCCAGAAATTGGCCATCCTATCGTCAATGTCTCAACCATTGGAGAGAACGTTGGACCATTTCACGGGTCTGCTAGAGTACCAGTTAACCTATTCATTCGCCGCTCCTCCTTGGGTCTATTTACTAGGTGCTATCCTTATTCAGCAGCTCGCGACCAGATGGTACAGATATTATAAATCATGGGTACGTGGTTTCGCCTTGAACTCGACAGATACAGCTCAGCTAAAGTAGAAAGGTCCACGTCCCGGTAGTTGGAGGGCATGGGATTATTGGGTCTTGGATCGCGGCATTCCGGTGGACAGCGCGAGCGCGATCATTAGTCGATGAAGGCTACCAGAAGGTGTGTAGCCGTCAACTAGGACTTGGAGCCTAATAAATGACCCATTCTATACAGCACGGTGATTTCGCATTCCAGGTATCAACTCCAACGAGATGGGAAGTATTTATCTGCAATGACGAGATGGTGCGCGAGTATCGTAATTTCACCGACGAACGCTTTTCGGCAAATGCAGTAACAGCTGAGGCAAGCTTTTACACAGCGCAATCAAGGCTTAAAATGCGAGGCGCTAATGCTAATGATGCAGTTATTTGAAGCCAAGTATACCGTTCCGGGCGCGGCAGAGGGCGTGCATAAAGTACCTGTCCCTATTGTAGCGAAGGCTCTGACCTGGCAGCGCACTCGGGCTGCAACCAGAACCGACTCTTACTTTGAGGAGTTCGTGAAGGAGCTACAGCACGCCTTTGATGTGGAGACCAAGTTTGAGAATGAAGATTGGAACGATCTTTGCTGCTTCGCCACTGGAACAAGGATTGTGGCCCATCTAACCGCGAAGTCACTGGTAGGGTACCCTTTGTCTCGAGATACAGAACTCATCGATCTATTTGCCGAGTATGGTAATGCAGTTCCAACCAGTGGGTTCTTTATTGCTATGTTTCCGGAAATTTTAAAACCGTAGGAAACGCCTCGGTTTTCAAATTCTCCCTTATACGCTAATGCATCCATAGCTTCGCTGCTAAGTTTTGCAGCGCACCGAAGATATCAGCGCGTCTTGAAAGGATTGTGATGGACGAACTGAGAAAGAGGGAAGCAAATCACCGGAGTGAGCCACAGGTACTGGTCTGCGTAATGCCGGAGATGCTAAGGCTGACCGTGTACCTTAGGATATTACGGATTGGATTACGTTCTGGAGTCGTACCTACCCTGGGACATACAGCGACGGAGACATTGCTCGGTCTGTGGTATCAGCTGTGTTTGGTGCGATCCATACTACAACACAGGTGAGCCTTACACAGGAAACAACCGTGATCGAGGTTGACCAGTTTATCCTAAAACTTAGGTGTTGGTACACTGCCTGATGGACCTAGCCATAAGGCCTGAGTACGTGCAGCCACTACGTGAGGAAGTGGAGACCATCTTAAATAGGAACAATCATCAATGGACCAAAGAAGGACTCGAATCAATGGAGAAGCTGGACAGCTTCGTCAAGGAATGTCAGCGGTTTAACCCGCTTGATGCTGGTTAGTAGATCACCGCATGTAGTACGTAGCGATCAAGCTCTGAGCTTCCCCTTAGGTTCTCTGGCACGACGCGCAATAAAAGACTTCACTTTCAGCAATGGTCTTCGCATTCCCGAAGGAACATTCGTCTTCACACCAAATGCTCCCGTTCTTTTCGACGAGAAACACTATCCGGATGCACAGCAGTTTGACGGCTATCGATTCTATCGGCTGGGTAGAATCACGGGACGACCACTTGATCACAAGTTTATCGCCGCCAATCCCAAATACCTTCAATTCGGAGATGGGAGGCATATATGGTGAGTGGATAGTGCACCCCTAAAATCATGGAAATGGTGGTAATCTAGGTTTTACTCGTCAGTCCCGGTCGATTCATGGCAGCAGACGAGATCCGTCTGCTGCTAGCGCATATTCTCGTGAACTACGACATCAGACCGAAAGACGATGGCGCACGTCCGCCTAATTGGACCTTCAAGAAGATTTTGTTCCCGGACATGAAAGGGATGGTGCAGTTGAAACGGCGGTCGAGCAATATATCTCAGCTTGACTAGTTAGCCTACGGGTGGTTAGAGGTTATAATTTCTATTTGAACTCATCAAACAATGCTATAATTTTCATTATAAGGTCTCCTGTCCCCATTACTACACTTTTACTACAAGAACCTCAGATACAACGCTCATTTTTGAAAGTGTGTAGCATTTCTCTTTGAGAGAGGAGCAATACCTCCTAGGGCGACATATAGTAAGGTAATTATGTTAGATATGATCTCAGTTGTCAATGAAAAAACCTTCAGACGCCTCGTCGAAATACATCATGTTGCCATAAATAGACCCCATCCGTATGATTTACAACCTTACACGGTGTCTTATGCTTCCTGGAGACTGTCTGGAACCAAGACTTTACACTGTAGGTAACATCACCTCTATTGAAGCAGTTGGGTGACCATTGACCGAAGGGTGGCATTGCTGGTCATCTGTGACACAGCGGCGGCACAGTGTTAGGGCATCATGTCGTATAGATTGCAGGATATGCGGTGCTACGACCCAACACGTAGAGTCGCAGTATCCTTCTGCAATGCATCACACGACTACAGTCACTTGTGATGCCACGGACCACGTTATTGAGTATTTTCTTTTGTCACTCTGATTCCTTGTATTCCATCTTTGACTGCATAACCCCTCACGATGCACTGGATTTGTCAATCAACCGTGCTCGGAGTGTGCCATCCGATGATCTGATGAACATTTGCCGGGGATTCCGGAGCCTGCCTTTAGTTCTGGACCATATAAACCTGTCTTCAGAAGCTGTCAGGGTCCTCATCAGCATCCTCTCCATTTCATTTCACAACCCAAATCTCAAATTCCTCAGTGCAGCTTCACCTGCACGTAAGAAGAGCAAGCAACATGTCCACTCCCAAGTCGGGCGCATGCTCACCCCACCAAGCCCTTGCTCGAGGCATGGGTTTCAAGAATAGCCATGAAAGGCTCTGGTGGGCTACCTTTGGGCCTCTCCTCGACAAGCTTCTAGCGCTCTGCAACTACCCAGTCTCCCTTCAATATCAGCACCTGTCATTCATTTACCATCATGTCCTTCCTTACCTCGGCCCGTACCCGACCGTCGAAAACGGCTTTGCGTGGAAGACCGCCTACTCACCTGACGGTACACCTGCCGAAGTCAGCCTCAACTTTGACGGGCCAAAGAAGACGGTCCGTATGGATCACGTTCCAATCAGCCAGTGGAGCGGCACGCCGAAGGACCCTTTCTGTCAAAACGTCGCCCAGGAATTGACCAAGTCGCTGGCTGGCATACTCCCCGATTTCACTTGGGACTGGTTCAACTACTTTGTCCAAACGATGTTTATCCCTGAATCGGCGACTGACGTGGTCCTCGCACGAGAGCCCCCTAACTTTCGCCGTATGGCCATGCAGAGCGTCACTGGGTGCGATTTGTTAAACAGTGGCGTTCGGGTGAAGCCCGTATTTAATGCGCTTTGGAAAAGCATCGAGACAGGCATCCCTCATGACAAGCTGCTTTTCGACTCCATTCGCAATAATACTGAGCTCTTTGGTGCATACCTCCCCGCCCTTCAAGTCATAGAGGACTACTGCCAGTCGGATCGAGCCAAGGAGTTTCAAACAAAGGGCTGTTTCCTCAGCTTCGACGCTACAAGCATAAAAGACGCACGGCTTAAGGTCTATCTCCATGGGCCGCAGACAGCATACATGAAGGTCGAGGACGCATTTACTCTCGGTGGTCGCCTCAATAACCCCAATATTCAGACCGGTGTGAAAGAGCTACGCAAGCTTTGGTATGCGGTGCTCAATCTGCCTTCGGACTTTCCCGGGTCCGAAGACTTGCCTGCGACCGACGACCTTTACCAGGGTTGGTTGGTTAATTATGAATTGAGGCCTCATAACCCTGTCCCGGAGCCGAAAGTATATATTCCGGTGGCGATCAATAATAAAGACCAGGATAGCATTGTCCTGGGGCTTCAGGAGTTCTTCGACCGCCATGAATGTATGGATGTACGGGATTACCGAGACATCTTTGAGACGTTATTGTAGGTTTGCCCAGTCCACACTAAATATCATAGATTGGTTTGGGTTACTAACGTGATTGTCGTCCAGCCTAGATGCGAAGAACCCCACAGGAATCCACCACCTCATTACCTTCAGTTACAAGGCCCATCCGTATGTCACTTGTTACTACAAACCACACCTGGAGCCGGTCCCAGCCAAGGAACTAGAAGAGTCAGATGTGAAGCAGCTTTCCCAGTAGGAATATCCCAGAAGCCTCCAAATTGAACCCACTATGTATGTCGATGGCGTCATAATAATTTCAAGCAAAGTTATATTTCCCTTAGTAATTCACATACATATTCTCTAGTACCAACCAGGCGAGGGCTAAGACTGGATCGGGTTGAGTTTCTCGTCCTCGACACTTATCGGCATCTCTATCTATAGATTAGGGCTGACCCCGCTCAGCTAATAGAAAGCAACCAACTCCGACAAAGGAAGGCAACTCCGAGAAAGGCAGTCAAGCAATCGGACTTGCCAACCTTTCCAAATGTGCCTTCCATGAACATCGCTCCCACCGTCGCTTGGATGCTAAGGACAAAGCCATGTAGACACCATAGGTATCACATAGTAGCGTAGTGTAGAAATACAGCATGCATCCCGGGCGACGTACTTTCCCACATCACCCACTTCAAAACTGAACATACCTACCAAAATGTCTACAACCACAATATCCGCTATTAACACACACCCAACGGTGCTTCGCGCCGAGCAAAACGATACACCCAGCGCAGAAACCGACCGTGCCTTCCAGGCCCTCGCCCGAGGTGACAAACAAGGTGTGCTGAAACTTCGCGGCATCCCTACCTTCACCGACCTGCACGCAAAGCGGCAATGTATCCGTGAACACATGGCTGCAGTATTTCGCTTTTTCGGAAAGCGAGGATGGGGAGAGGGAGTTTCGGGCCATATCTCTGTACGAGGTACGACATGGCTATGCTGTAACAAAGAAGAATGACGATGAACTAAAAGACCACAGATCCGATCCTACCGGACCACTTCTGGATGAACCCCTTCGCGATGCATTTCAGCCTGATCAAAGCATCTGATTTGGTTCTGGTCGATAGTCGTGGATACGTGGTTGAAGGTGGTAACCAGGCTATGATTAACGAGGCGGGCTTTATGATCCATTCTGAAGTCCATCATGCGCGACCGGAGGTTATGGCTGTGGCACACACGCACAGTATTTACGGGAAGACGTGGAGTGGCTTTGGTAAACCTATTGAGATGCTTACACAAGGTTTGTATTCTCTCCTCTGATATCTCTTTGGCGTTTAGCATTCGCTAAATATTGTCCGCTGTAGATGCGTGCAACTTCTACGGCAAGCTCAGCGTATATGAAGACCATGGTGGAATTGCCCTTGCCGCAGACGAAGGTAGGGCCATTGCGAATGCCCTAGGAAAGACTAGTATGGCCGCTATCTTGCAGAACCACGGGTGAGATTACACATGGTCTTATTTATCCCTGCGCAAATCACGCTGACGAATAAAACAGTCTAATTACCCTTGGTTCTACCGTTGACGAGGCAGGATTCCTTTTCTACAGCTTGGAAAAGGCCTGTCACTCTCAGCTGCTAGCTGAGGCTGCCGCTGCTAATGGAATTCCTAAGAAGATCATTCCCCATGATGTTGCTCAATTCACGGCCGACTCTGTTCAAACTCCGGTAAGACCATAGATCATCTGGGATACCTTGAGCTAATGAATGCATAGAACAACTTTTATCTGGAGTTCCAGCCTGAATTTGACTTGGTGGTTGCGGAGTCTCGGGGAGAGGTGCTTCAGTAAATGCAATCTAGGGGAAGAAATCTCAGTTTGTCTCCATTCAATATGAGAAGAATGAAATAAGAAGTAATCAGTACCCTGTATTGCGCAATAAAAGATCAATTGTTTTTACTGTATTCAAACGGACTCTCCTTTTGTGCTCTATTACCTGAAGGATCATCCATGTCTATGTGGCACGAGATGGTTGTATTTTACTAGTGGAGCGATTGATCCCTCTGTAGACCCCTTAACGCTCTATGAATCTCGAATCTGCTTATATACTTCAGCTCAGGACTACTAATATGTATGGCCTACAGAGAAATATAACAACCGCATCACTATCTGTTTGCCACGAATACTATTTAACAGAATCCAGTGCGAGCCCAGTCTGTGAAGTTGTAATTGAAAATAACTCCAGTGATATTTAGAGTGAGCCAGGTTATAATCTATCAACAAGTGTCCGCCTCAGAGATCATTCCCCATATTAACATGAACAGCCTTAATCTGCGTGTATGACTCCGAACCCGCTTGCCCAGGCTCCCGACCCACTCCGCTAGCCTTGTAGCCACCAAAAGGTACACACTGTGGTCACCGTCCTGGCTACTATTCAGCCAGACAATGCCAGCTTAAATTCCTACAATACTAACCGGTATACAAATGGCGGCGCACGTTAGGACCGAAACTGGCTTCTGGGAGACCACCGGGGTCTGTTGGCGTACAGCCAATCCATTGTATTTCGGAACCAAAGCCATCGCATGGCACATCGGCCAACTTGCATGTTTTGCATATTGGACGTGTTTGGTCGCATTTGATGTGTTGCCTCCTGCACGTTCTACACGCACCAAGAGATTGCGTGCGACGGTTTAACGGTTTCTTCTTTTGGCTTTTGAAGTTAGTTATAATGTTTGAGTTGTGGATGTCATGATATTGCCTAGCATCTGCGGAGTATTCCTATACTATACATACTGGCAGTTGTCTATATCTCCCTGCCTCTCGATATCCGGAAACGCCTTCCCGAATGAATCCAAATGCGGGGAACTCGAAGTGGCGTCAGTTAGTGCGCGGGACATGACAAGGGCTTGGGACCTCCTCACCCTAATACAGGAAATCAAATAAAATAAACTCCTTCAATTTGACTGGCTAGTAGTTGGCTAGCTATAGTCCGCTATAGCTATACGGCTTCACGTTTAGTGAAGAGGCTTTCTGACTTCGTCGTCAAGGAGACAGGAGAAAGCTCAACAAAGCATAACCTCGGAGGCGCTCGGCGTTCACTATACATTCATTCAATTCGAAGGGTATGAAGACTTGATAGAGCCAATATATGGGAGGCAAACTAATCAACTTGGGAATGTGACAGGACCTCATTCATTTATTGATTGAATCCCAGCTAGTAGAATAATTCAAGGCGTAATTTCGCCCTGAGCACTGCACTGTAGAGCGCCTCGATTCAAGGGATTCCTTCACGTAGATCCGGTCACCCATCATATGAATAATTCTTCGTGACTAGTAGAAACATTCCCCAGTTAAAGGATTTCCTTCGAGTATATAATCGCCTTTTCTCCCTCACCTTCTCCTTGTCAACAAAACCAACAACTTCTGCTCATCAAATACATACGGCAGATAAAAGCAGCAGCACCGAAAGGGCTACTTCAGAAGTTCTAGGTATAGACCATAATGAGAGACTGGTGGAACATGCTAAAAGAAACGACGCTTCATGCGATATGCGGCAGGAGAGTCCTCACTTTAAAAGCGTGGAGTAGTGCGCCAACTTCCATTACATTGCTTGACTCTAGTGAGTATCCTCTTTCATTCAGCCTCCTCACCACCGAATGACCATAACGAAATCCTCCCTGCTCGCCTCTTTTCCTAATCCTCACCCCCTTGTCAACTCCCCGGTCCTTTCCTTCTATTCCCTTGTGCCTTATTTCATTTCGGACACAATCTCTCTCGCGTTGTTTACCTCTTGTGTTAGCCATTCCAGACTTATTTGTGGCCCTTCCCCTTCAAGTCTAAGATCCAGCAAGATAAGCAAGCAGTGAAATCCCCAGCAATCAGCCATGTAGCTGTACCTGGCGAGCCGGAGGTTGAGAGGTTAAAAATACATGTACTAACTCGGTATTAGCAGTGCAATGCGCGAGTCAGTGAGCTCCAGCTTCCCAGCTGTCGAGGAGAGGGACCTGTCTGAATCAGGACCTGAGGAGCCAGGTGGCTTGTCGATAGCTCAGACGTGTTAGTCCTTAGCGAGAAGCCAGATACCCCAAATGCGATTTCGGACGAAGGATCGGGTGAGACCATACAGTCGAAGGGACAGCTAGATCCTGCCCCACCTGCTATAGAAGATGGAGCTGGCGAGGCTTCCAAGGCAGGGTCCCATCCGCTAGATATCCTTCTTCCGGTCACGGCAACCCGAAGGTCCAACTTTAGAATTCCAAGGGAACCTCTGGTCAGACGGGATATAGGCAAGGGCTGGTTAATACCCTCTGACCATGAAGTCGTCGTCAGCATTTAGGTATATGTCATGCTACAGGTGGATGGCAATCCTTTGGACCCCAACTTAAAGCTTAGGGCTACTGCATGGAAAAGGTTGACCCAGGCTATAAATTCTGGGATCCTGGACTTTGGGCTTCTACTTGCCAGAGATGTCGGTAGGCTTCAGTATGAGACCTCATTTACCCGGAAAGAAAATGACTTAGATTCGAAGACCGTCTTCAGAGCATGAACTCGCTCCCGGTTCCGGCGCGACGCAATTTCAGAGATATATGTCAGCCATGCTTCATCTACTTTTCCGCTAATGCAACATTAAATCCGGGCTCTATCGGAGAGACAGGAGGATAATCACGGTGCGATTATTCTCGATGAGTGGAAAACGGTAACCGCTCATATCCTGCTGCAGTTCATCAAAGAACACTACTCCGTATGGGGTACTCTAGACAGCCATTTGGGAAAGTCATTGGGGTTATCTTCTTACAATAACCTTAAGGACGGCTCTGCCATCATGGACCGGGAAGGTTGCTTTGGCATGGGTTAATTAATAATATTAATATTGAGGAGTTACGCGCTAATATGTCCTGATCCTCTCTATTTGCTGCGCTGAACGAGGCACGCAGGGATCGGCCAGCTTATTCCTTTGGTGGAGTGTTCGATATAGATGTGCACCGAGCGGTAATCCACTTAGACGAGTGGGATATAAAGCTTGATCCAACGACGCGCAACGACTGCATATGCTTTAATCTCGAGAATTGGCATCTACGACAGATGATGGCAGCGGAGGTGGTAATGATTTACGCAATAATAAACTAGAAAGTAGGACGCTGGCATCCACTCGGTCCATTACGATCCAAAGAAAGTTTATCAGCTTGGAACAAATGAGCCCGATATCAAAGGGGTTTTGGAATGCCTTCTGTCCTCTACAAATGATGAGGCGAAAGAGTTTTATGCCGTATGTATTTGACGGCAGAGGACGCAGACAAGTCGACTGGGACCAAGGGATCTGATTTAGGGATCTATTCGGCAGGTATGCGGACACCGGAAGACATCCACATTGGCTTCCATACAGAAGTCAGTGAAAGATTCCCCTCACTCAATACGGACAGCTTCGACCACGGGACAACGTACAAGGTGAAAGGGGTTACGACGGTATCATTTGCGTATCCGCCGCAAACTACTTGCATAGTGTCGATGAAGCCAGTGCCAAACTGATCTACGGATCGTACTTGGAAGATCGATTCTCGATCATTCAGGTTCAACACTTAATGGGTGTCGTGCATACCGTGACGTTTCTGATCGCCGACAGTAGCCTCATAAATATAATCGCGGCAATTGGTTTCTCAAAAGACATGGGCGAGGAAACCACTCCACACGCTATACAAGGGCTCCATGCCTTACCCTACGGTCTCAAAGCGGTAGTTCTACGATTGCCTCTTGGATTTCCTTCTCACTAATCGAAACACTAAAGTACAGATAAAAACAATTAACACTCTTTGCTCACCGGCCGCCCAATTGCACCCGGTGCTTCTGAGCCACGAGTACAACGTGCTGCAGCCACATAACATTTCCATGGTGTTCCAGAAGAGGAGCTCACTACAGCATATGCGCATGTCCTGTCCATGAAGACGTGGAACGAGTCGCAAGTAGCGGCCTTTAAACCCCTACAGAGACTCTCGAGAGCATTCGCAGCCATCGAAGTCATCTTCGAATGGGACGGGACAAGTGTTCGAGCCGTAATACCCTTGTTGGGCCAAGGCCTTGGGCACCATGTGCTAATTATTGCCCCATCTAACACTGATTTATTGGCCGTGGAGAACCAATTGTCTGGGTTAGACAACACCGTCCCGACCGTGCCGGTTTCTCAATTGCAGATGGCAAAGCAAACCACCATTCGTTCAGAGCCACAGGACTATGATAACATAGAAACTGGTCATGAGGCAGTTGGTACATGGGTCGCCTCCATACAAGCCCTCAATAACGCCTGGCCTTCCCGTTACGATACTTCAAGTACCCATGGCGTTCTACCTGGATCCAGAGTATTGCCAGGGATCTTCAAGGGAGAAATGTTAAGTTACTGTTTTCGTGGGAACCCGTGATATATGGTCCATAATAAGGAATATGAGCCCGACTCTGGTAAAAATCAGCAGAGGGATGCTGTCGCTGTCTATCTCGACTAAATGGCTAGACATGTAGTTCGTGGATCCAAGGAATGGAAGAAGACAAAGCTTACCCACGATGAAGTCAACACCATCAGGCAAGATAAGAATCTATTCAGACGATCTATACAAGTGCTATCGGAAAGCGCTGTCAATATAGCAAGAATCTCGCTTTGCACCAATCAGGTTGTAGACACGGAGATCGTGCGCAAGTATGGAATCGGGATAAAAGGCTGTTCATCCAAATCCCGCGACATTGTTGTGATTGCAGACGAACTTGGCCAATGTCTCGAGACAGAGGCGTGGATTCCTGCCGCTGTTTAAAAAAGGCTCTTGACACTATGAGAATAATTCGCTTTAGACACAGGTTTCAAAATGCCTATCCCTTCGTTCATGAGTACCTCGGCCAGCCGAAGGTCCCCCTGCCCAAGGAAGCATCCGACAATGAGCTTGAAAAATGGTCCACGAGAGAAGCTGCATTCAAAAAGGCATATGACACTGTTTCTGGACTTATAATATAAGAGAATCGTCTGGTTG
Organism: Aspergillus novoparasiticus; assembly: GCA_009176405.1. Lineage (NCBI taxonomy): Eukaryota > Fungi > Ascomycota > Eurotiomycetes > Eurotiales > Aspergillaceae > Aspergillus > Aspergillus novoparasiticus. Next base: position 242,368 of record ML733433.1, read on the forward strand.
CATGTATGAACAAGCTAGCAGGGACTGATCTAGTGAGACAAAACTTCGGTGCCAATAGGAAAGGGATTATCACTACTGCACATGAGGCTTGCCAAGCCACAGAACCTGACACCATTATCCCCTAGTCTCTCTCGATGATATACAAAGGTCTTTCAAATAATTAGAGGGGAGTATCAGCATCATCTTCCACTCTGGATCCTACCATGATAATCTCCAAAGGGGAATCTTTCAACGAGTTCGCCTGCCAAATCAGTCGACCATTGTTCGACAGAATTCTTCGGTCCACAGAGGGCAAAGTGTCGTTGAATATACAACGGTGCATGAGGCCTGAGCTCTCAGAATTCCCCAACAGGTACACATATGAGGGGAAAGTGAGGAATGGGGCCTCGACTCATGGCATCGTCATTCCTACCTTCCTCAACGGCCTCAAGGAATGGATCTTGATGCACTATCCCGTGCAAGAAATGAACAAGGTCAACTGTCACCTCCTCGGGATCTCAATCAATGGGACAATGGCCAGGGATGAAAGGACCATGTCTCGGTACAATGTGGCAAACGTTACCACAGTGATGACACTCATAGAACGCATCCTTCCCGTCGATGGTTATACCTTTACATTGCTCGTGCCATATCTAGGCCAAAGGAGCTTGTACATCGAGGCCCTCCAGAGGCTTTCCCAAAGAACGGGCGTGGCCTTTGAACATCTTCCCAAGGTCCTCACGATCGATGCGGCCCAAGGCCACGAGGCGGACGTCGTACTGGTAGACTGGACAGTCACCAACTCGGAGAGGCGCTCAGACCTTGGCTTTCTTCAGGAAAATCGTCGGGTTAATGTGGGACTTACCAGAGCAAAGAGTTGTCTTCTCTCTGTCGGCAACAGAAAGATCGCGTCTAGAAAACTGTCCAATCACCTAAAGTCTGGCAGCAAGACAATGGGCAAGTACGAGCTAGTTGAGCACTGGAAGGACTTGCTGCAGCAGGACGTGATCATGCGCATTGATATCCAGGGGAATACTCCAGAAGTGACTAGGCGATGATCCAGATGTCCCACTTGACGAACCGACCGACGATAAGATTCTTGGTTCTTCGAAGATGGGTTGGGGTCTTGTGGCTGAGGAAATAGTTGGCCTGACGAAGAGGAGAAGGGCAAAGAGGTTAAGCGGGAAACCTGGTAATCACTAGATGTCCTATGACGCTTTCCCTTGCTGTTATCAGTGTATTTTGGTTTGGAAAATTGGCGGTGTATTGGCCATGCAATGGACCTTTTGATGTCCTACTGCAATGGGAAACTTGGCTGGACTATGACCCTTTTTAGTGCATTGGACGTTAAAGGGGTCAATGAATCAATCAATCACGATTCTATTACCTGTTAGAACCTAACTACTGAATATCTACCTATGCAGGTGCGCCAAAGAGCCTAGAATCTAACCATAGACTCCATAATACCCACAGAGAGAAGATAGTCTAAATCGAAAAGTTTTCAAATACAACCAAAGCTGCCTGCCACCCCCCTAGCAGTTTTCTATCCCCTATTCCATTCTTTGTCCTTGGTTCCCTCTAGTGCTTCTGGTAAGCGGTTGTCGCTGTGCGTATAGAAGAACTGACCAGATTCTTCCTGGTATGACCTTTTACTCGTCGTCTTCCACATCTGTCCGTGTTTAGTAGTGACCAGCTTGCTCAACCGCTCGGAATTGGCTGAGGAATCCTGTCTAGTGCATGAATTCGGCGACGTTAAAGGGGTATTTCTAGTAGTAGCTAGTACAACGGCAAGGGTTGACTCTCCGCTCTCTTTATTCCACTGCGGCTTAGTAGTAAGTAGCTATATGATATAGATAGGTTATTGGTGGGATGGAACCGGGATAAAAACTGTCTCGATCATAGTATAGGACGGAATGTATGTGTGTTAACTTCGAAGACGAGAGCAGAAACCGCAGTAATCGACATTGGGCTTCGATATCTACAACGGGATGAATAGGAAGCGCTTGCCATTAAAAGGCACTACCACGATCACTGTCCCAGAAGATCTCAGAATTAAAGCACCCCCTTTGTCGCCTAGTGGAAACGAACCACTTAAGCTTGCCCACTTGCTAATACATCACCAACTCCTTGTCAATCAACTAGTATCAATGGAAGTTATCGGCCAATGCATTCCCACAAAGGCCAATAGAAGAGACCCAAGACATCACTTCCGCGTATCAAATGCCATCAACCACACTATTCCACCATACCTTTGCGCTGATCTCGTTCCTTATGAATCAAACTGTGCCAGCCCGTGGTACGAGCCCAAAATCAGTTGGTCCTTGACCATTAAGCCGACGTTGCTTATTAGTCTCCAAATCCAACACCCCATGACACGCGGAACCCTCCTTGTAGTTGAACAACCTCGCCGCTCGATGGTCATGGCCGAACTTGCAGTGACTTGGGTTCAACTGGGACAGAAAGAACATGACACAACCCCTTTTCTCGAGGATCTTCGGGCACGAGACTTTTAACCCGTGGATATAGGTGCATTTTTCCATGGCACAGCTTATTGATTCATGTTCTTGCATAGACTATTAACTCGCAAAAATATATTATGAGTACCATATCAGTAACAGACAGGGGACGAGAAACGTGAAACTGACCTCACATCGTCTAAGAAACTTACAATCTGCTTGATTGCATTTCACACCTGCCAGGTCGGCTGGACACATGATTGTGATCAAGTCAGCTGTCTCTTGTTCACTAAGGTTCGCGATCTTTATCATGCCTAAGGCTTGTGGAGTTGACGATGGTTCCTCTGATTGGATATTGTTTTCTTTCTTGTCCTTCTGGGATGGCGCTTCCAGCTTCAGGGTTGACGGTCTCTAAAAGGCAGGCCCTTTGTCAGTCATTATCCAGAGGAGAATAGCGTTCGACATGATAGAACGACACATACCTTCACGCGTCTAGCCTTTTGCGTGGCCTTTGTAAGTGTATCATCGCTGGTTTGTACCTGTGACACCTTTTGTAATGTTATGATCTGTGCCTTAGGCTCTTGAAGTGAGATGGACTGTACGTGTTCCTGGGTGAAAGTAACGGTAAGGGCATTTTCAAATGGGCCGTGCTTCTCGATACGTCTAATTAGACGTCCGAGGTCTTCATTTGCTAGGGGTAACTGGCTTATGTCAGTGTTTGATCAAAAAACCATTTGTTGATATGGTTCGTGTACAGATAGCTTGATGATACTAGCCAGTGACTCAGCCATGGTGATCTCTGATGGAAGGGATAACTCGCTGTGTGAATGAGGACAGTAGACTAGAAAGCTTGGGGGAGTTGAGACAGCTATTTGGGGAGGGCACGCATAGTGAATTACAGGTAAGGAGTCATGTGGACAGTGAATGTATACTCGACACTTCTACCACCAAGTATCCACCTTACAGAATTTGAGGTCAATAAGCCATCTCTGTTTTACATGCGCAATTGCGAACCTTTTGCCTTAATTACTGTTTTATTTCGTAGGAATACCGATTATTTGATTGCTGTGTTTCTTTAGTGACCGAGCTCACATATCAATATCTTTATGAACAAACGCGGAAAAGCCTTCCATATAAACCAGTTATATGAATACTGCTAAGAAGGTATAATATCTCCTGGATTTGCGTATAATGGAACAGAAGGGTGGCATGTAACAGGACTCTGTAGCACTCCAACTAGGGAACCGTCAGGGACACCTTGGGTGTACATACGACGTTCTAACTCTAGAAAAGGTCTGCACTTGAGGTGTGAGATATTCAAGACTGTTATTCCGTCAATATTAGCAGGCCAGACATATTCTGTGGGTGCAGTACGGCATATCTCAGAATCTATAAAAACAGGAGAGTTGTTTCGTATACGGTCGAACAATAAAGTGACTTTCCGGGACAACCTTTACATTTGGATCTCACATCACAGCTAACATTACGCAAAGCGACAAGGTTTGCATAGTGTTTGCTTATAGGAGAGCAAAGGGGACGTTTAGGAGTAGTCTGATCACACCGAGAACCTCTGAGGATTGTTGATATATAAATGTGTCACGTGGTTGGACCACCACGTTGGTACGAGGGAGCAGTTGCGTGACGTCTACTCCGTCTATGTTTTTTGTTTAATTTTCCTTCTTGATTTATCCCCTCGCTTATGCTTATACGGAATTAGGTTGACGATCCTTGGGTCCGGGGAGAATTCGTTGATGTCAATGGCGGAAGCATGAGCGATTAAACGGAGCAATCAATGGGTCTGGCCCTAAAAATTCGCCTCCCTTCCTTCAGCTGTTGCCTTTCTTGATCCTGTCGCACAATTGCGTCAGGATTTTCTCGAGTGAAATCTTTGGTACTGAGTACTTCCGGCCTATAAAAGCCCCACAGGAGCTACAGTTACATGCTTTTTGTAGCGCTTACAAAACCAGGACGTAGTGCCGGCAAAACCATCGGAGCCATGAGAATGAGGCATTTCTCAGGGTATCCGCAGCCACTCAACTTTGACCTCCTCACTTCACGATGATCCCACAGTATTTATTTTAGACATGTTACCTCTGCTCACTGCCACGATCGTGAGTTTTTCCTTCTCGTACTTGCACCCGTGCCGCAGACCTTCTGCAGGGTATTTCGCGACTAGCCCCTCCTCCCTCCATGCCCCCCTACCCTGAGCCACAGGCTGATTCCTCTCCCCTACGACTTCACCATCATTATTTTTATATCATCATCTGGGCTCTGCTGGCGTCAATCATTCTTTATGTTCCAGGGGGTCTAAGTTTTGTCGATGCCTTGCTTCTCGCCTCCGGTGCCGCTACCCAAACTGGGCTCAATCCCATCGACCTGAAAGACCTGCATATATCGCAACAGATAACGCTATGGCTGGTCCCTATGGTGACCAACGTAGTGTTCCTTCATACATTACTTGTTTTGATCAGGATTTACTGGTTTCGGAAACGCTTCAAAAGTGCCATCCGTGAGGCCAAAGCAGTATGTCACAGTCAACGACAGCGGATGAACCAGGCACTCGACTATGAGGCCCGAAGGCCGATAGGCCTGAACAGAACTATTACAGATACGACAGATACGACTACTACTGCATTTGACTCTTCTGATAGAGATGACGAAGAGCAACCCCTACTCGGAAGTACGGACGACGAGATCTCCCCTGGAGCATCTCCCCAGACACAAGTCGGGGATCAGTCTCCCGTCGGTTACCAAACTTTCAAGCCAGCTGCCATGGGCCCTTCTAGTCCACGTATCACATTTTATGAACCTGACAGGGACTATGAAGTAAGGCAGCAGCGGCGGTCTTCTTTTTCCCGTCGTCGCTCGTTTTCTGAGGCTGTGAATGAGGCTTTCCCACGGACAGACAGCCCGAATACGCCTGTTTTGCCGTCGTTAATGTGGCAACATTCGATTGCGAGTTATTCAGACTGGGATGAAGATCAGAAGGAAGAGCTAGGGGGAATCGAATACAGGGCGCTGAAAACATTGATGGTCATCTTGGTCGGCTACTTTCTGGCTTTCCATCTGCTCGGCATTATCCTGTTCATTCCGTGGATTATGACGGACTCACAATATGGAAGGATGATCAAAGACATGGGCTTGAACCGATCGTGGTGGGCAGTATTTACTGCTGGTTCAGCTTTTCATGATCTAGGGTATACTTTGAGCCCCGACTCCATGGCTTCGTTCCGAAACGCCGCGTTTCCACTATTAGTGATGACCTTCTTAGTGGTTATCGGGAACACCGGCTTTCCGTGTATGTTGCGCTTCATTATCTGGTTACTATCCAAATTTACAACATACGGGTCTCCCTTAGACGACGAGTTACATTATCTCCTCGAACATCCCCGACGATGCTTCACGATGCTCTTTCCTGGATCAGAGACGTGGAGATTGGCAGGTGTCCTCCTTCTGCTTAACGCCCTGGATCTTTTTGTTTTCTACACACTGCAGGAGGTGAGTGCGAAAGTATATAGCACGTCTAGCAATATGTCAACTAAGCAAATATGTTCCCACAGAACCCACAAAGCAATCCCTTCTCACCCGGCCTCCGTCTTGTAGACGGCCTATTCCAGATTGCCTCTACTCGAACTGCCGGCTTCTCAATCACCTCTCTCGGTACACTTCACCCCGCAGTCCAAGTCTCCTTCGTAGTAATGATGTATATCTCCGCCTTCCCAATCGCCATCGCCATCCGCAAAACCAACGTCTACGAAGAAAAAAGCCTCGGCATCTACGACGACGAAGACAAGCCCAACCCCCACGGTCTGGCCGCACACATCCAGCGCCAACTCGGATTTGACCTGTGGTACGTGATGCTCGGGTTCTTCCTCATCTCCGTCACAGAGGGCAAGAGGATCCAACAAACCCACGGCCGCGACTTCGCGTTCTCTCTATTCCCACTTTTGTTCGAGATTGTCTCCGCGTATGGGACGGTGGGGCTCTCGTTAGGATATCCAAAGACAGAAACGAGTCTCAGCGCGCAGTTTAACCCGGTGTCAAAGTTGATTATTATCGCGATGCAGGTGCGTGGGAGACATCGTGGTCTGCCGCATGCGTTGGATCATGCTATTTTGTTGCCGTGTGATGTGCATCAGGATCAGCAGGGGGAGTGGTGGTGGAAGCGGTGGTTGAAGAGGAAGAGTTCGAATATTAGCAATTTCTTTTCGCATGGGGATGGGGGTGAGGATCTTGAGCGGCTTGCTTTATGAGACTGTCATTCGGCGTGGAGTCTATGGGTAAGATACTTATACCAATACCTACGCCATTATTGACTTCGGGAATGTCGAGTTCTAAAAACTAAAAAAAATTACATATTCTTCTGGGATATTTCATATGGCCCTCCTACAAGGGCCGCTTAGCCGTTAATCTAGCATCTACTGAAGTGTTCCTTTCGTTCTCTGTACGCGCCATTCAAACATGTTTCTTGGTTTCGGTACATGCCTACACACAATGCACCAAATGAAGAATAATGGTAGCTGAAGGAGCTCAGTGATTCGTTTAGCGCATGTCCAATATATGAACTTTAACCGTTCAGAGTGTCGTTTTACATTAATCATACGCATCCATTTGAAAGGCGACAATGACATCCATGTGCAGAAAAACAAGCGTATTCTTGTTCGAGTGATAACGTCGAGAGTCCCCTATACTCGTCTACTATTTCATAACTTATAAGATATCCTGCTTGTATCGGATATGGATCGCTCCACACGGTGGCCCTAGCTGGAGGGATAATAGTAAGCAAGTGTCCGGGTTAAACCGCATCCTACATAGTAATGCTATTTGGTTCGCTTGACATTGCAGGAGGCCAAGTCTTTCTCTATTATTGTACTACAGGCCTTGCGCCACAGTGATCCCGAACATGAAAGAGCTAATCGTTACTACTTATGGTATGGTGTGTATACCGGTCATGTGATCGTACAATGGGCGTTCAGCTGCGGCTGAGCGAACGTCTTTCCTTTGTTCTTTCCATTTACCCAAGACGTTGAACCAACCTTCTGTCCTTGAGCCAGGAAAGCGGACAATCCTAATCAGAATTCTTGAGGCTTGATAAACTCCCGGATTACCAGATCATCTTTGCCTTTACAATGCCTCTCCTTGACCTTCCCAATGAATTACTACTTCTTATCATTGAAAGACTAACGAGCGCGAAGGATGTTCTTTCCATGCTATTGACAACTTCCCGTGTTTATGGTATTCAACAAATGATGCCTCTCTACGATCATGATATCAGGTTTCATGGCTCATCACTGTCGTGGTACTCTAAAAAAGGATCTATTTCAACTGTAAAGACAATGCTTCAAAGGGGCGCTCACATAGAGTGCAGAGATGAGGATGGCTGCACACCGCTGATGTGTGCTGCATCCTATGGACATGAAGATGTGGTGAGATTGTTACTTGAAGACGGTGCTAATCTCCTGTATGGAGATAACAATGGTTACACACCATTGATCTGGGCTGCGAAGGATGGACATGAAAATGTGGTTAGATTGCTGCTTGAACAGGGTGCCAATCCTGGGCGTGGAGATGATATTGTTAGCGGGCATGATTGCACACCACTGCTAATTGCTAGTATAGAGGGACATGCGCATGTGGCCAGGTTATTACTTGACAATGGTGCTGACCTCGAGTGTAAGGATGAGGAAGACTGCACACCACTGATCTGGGCTGCTATACAGGGACACAAGGGCCTAGTCAGCCTGCTGCTTGAAAAAGGCGCTGATATGAACTGCGAGGATGAGGATAGTAATACACCACTGATACACGCCGCTAAGAATGGAGATAAGGATGTGGTTAAGCTACTGCTTGAAAAGGGTCCTCCTGATCTGGAGCGCAAAAACTGGCATCGAATGACAGCACTCGCATGTGCTGATGCGAACGAACACCAGGATGTGGTCAGTCTGCTGCTTGAATATGGTGCTAGGCAAGAATAATATCCACGGCCAGGCCTGTCAATTATACTGACATCACATCCACCTCATACATACATGAAAATGCTCGGAATTCCTGGAAGGCACACCTCCACAATCTCTATCAGCCACTCGCGCACTGGCCCAACTAGCGCATTGGCTGTGACCAACTCTCCGTCACAGTGATTCCGTCGTGTTCGAGCCGTTGAAGAAGCGGCACAACTTCGTCGATTGAAGTTACTTTAGCATTAGGCATATGTTAATAATAGCCACATAAGGAGCCAAGGGGAAGTGACAAGTCCATAGAGAGATCTGAACTAGGATTTCTTCACTGTCAAATAATCCTGGGTTTCTATGACTCCGATACTTGGTTGGATTTTAGATCTAAATCTACCTAGAACAATAGATCAATATTGCCCATATCGAAAAGAAGTAATTGAAGAAGTAATACAACTAGCCTCGCTTTTCACGTACCAATATGGACCACTAGCTACGAGGGTTACCTCGTTAAGACGACCCCCTCTTGGACAAACCTGATAGGCCCTCCTTCAAGCGCGAGCGAGTCATGCAACGACAATCGATGTCGTGCTCTGCTGCCCCGCATAGCGGGGTAGATTAGGGTAGAGACAATAGCGTAGCGTTCGACGATGCTCCAACATGCATAAAAAGCCCAAAGTCCAATAAACGAGAGTGGTCCTGATTCAGAATCCATTCTCGTGGAGTGGGCGATATTTGAAAAACGGTACAGTTGATTTAGTCCCAGTTTTGGTAGGCCCATAACTGGATAACAAGAAGATACTAGTTTATCATATGTAATATCATATCTTATGCCAGAAAAACAGATCCACTGTGCTTGTGGTGTGGTGATCTTCACAACCCTCCGGTCGATTGCAACGAGCCACTGAACATGACCCAGTCACGGGACCGATCGTCGTGTCTACTATATCCAATCAGAAAGGCACCGACGCCTCAAGATGGGGTACTGGGTTTATTAGTACTCAAGTTACTGCAGCTGCTGGAGCCTCACTTTGGTCTTGGCCGTAGGAATATTGATCAAGGAACAATGGCTGTTACTTGTTTGGGTTACTGAGTACGAATCTTTGCGAAATTACCAGATTTCGCCGGAGAGTGAGGCGAGGAAGGGCATAGTCTATCACATGATGGGCTAGTTCTAGTCCTCTGTGATGCAAACATGCAACATCACAGTCCGGTGAATGCAGCATAGTGGGCCAGTGTACTAGATTGAAATGCCTCACATAGAAGGGATTCGGTTCGCGAAATACTTCCTCTCAGGTGTTAGCGCAATTGCGCACGCTCGGTACTCTTCACACCCTACCCACAGGGTCCTACCAATGTAAGCTTCATGCAGTGCTTTCTTCACTGTAGATATACTATGACCACATGTATGTATGGATATACACGCATGCGGCCCGCGCGCTTGCCGGTGCGGACCGTCAACATAAAGTTGTGGCTACTTGAAGATATTATGCAATATATGATTAATTGAAGTTCAGATGTATTTTCATTGTCCCTATTTCTATCGCAACAGGCCGTATCATTGATTCTCTATGGTGTTCAGCCTGATTGTGCACTAACTATCATATTCAAAGCGTTCCACTGGAAAGCAACCCATTATTTACCGTATGCAAAATTGCCTTCAGTTCTTGGCATATTTTTTCAACTTTTCGCGCACGATCTTCAAAAGTGGCCATTTTTAAACGCTTCTAACTCAGCCAATTCTTTATTATTTTGAATTCTAATAAAAGTTATATAATTTAAAGTATTTAAAGTATAGGAGAATATAATTTAAAATATATTAAACTCGATTAGAAAATATAGATTAAACAGATATATATAGTGTAGTTTTATCTGAGATGTAAAATTTCTGAATCATTAATTTTCCTTTTAAAAATAGGTTCCTTGAGCTATTCTCCGCTATATACTTCAATCTTAAAGGAATATAATAAAAATTGGTTGAGTTATAAGTATTTGAAAATAGCCAATTTTATAGATCGTGCGCGAAAAGTTGAAAAAATGTACCAAGAACTGAAGGCAATTTTGCATACGCTAAATTCCTCTTGCTTTAGGATATGACGATAGCCAATATGTATGTCCCCGAAAGGAGGGAGAGCCTCAATAGCATACACATAGGATCGACATACTCTGGGCTCTTTTACTAGTAATCCTGCCCAAGAAAAAAGTGTAGATTTAGCTTTTCTTCGTCTCACGCGCTAGGTCTACAAGGGTTGCAACTTCCTGCATCATGCATCCGGGATGTAGCACGTGGAGTATTGTCAACACATTTGCCAAAGCCTAGTATAGCGTAACTCGGCCCTGCACACGAGGCTTTCACCACTCTAGAAGACGCATTAGACTTCCAGTGCTCATGAGGAAGCAAAGTGGTCATCAGATGCTCTGCTAATAACTACATGTGCAAGCTTCCTCATATATGATTTGGCGCTTGCTATGGTGAAGGGAGGTGTTTCGACCAGCAAAACACTTTCATTGGAAGATATTCAGGCATGCGAGGCTGGACGAATATCCCTCATAGCAGAATGAAGTTTGGTGTCCAACTCAGGCAATACCATAGAGCGTGTTAACGTATAAGTGCCAGTAGATCTCGGGCTATAAATACTTCGATGCTACATGTTGTAATCCCCTATTCCATCCAGACCAACTTGAAGTATTGAACAATCCAAAGTAATCAGCTCCAAGCCCTATCACCGAACTCATCTATAGTTCCCCTATCTAAGCACCATGTCAACGGCACACAAAGTGACGGTACACCCCAGCCGATACACTCCAGGGGCACGTCCTTTCGAGGTGTCGACCAGCGATGCCCCACTGAACGAACTCAAAGCCGACAGCCGGCACGTTCTCATCATTGGCGGTGGTGTCAGTGGACTGTTAGTCGCATGGATGCTTCTGGACAAGGGCATCCGAGTGACGATTCTTGCCAAAGAGTGGGCACGCACCTGGGACTTCAGCGAGCCCCGCATCACATCTCAAATTGCAGGGGCTTTGTGGGAGATGCCCCCCGGGGGATGTGGCTTGACTGAAATCGAATCTCCAGGTGCTGGCTGGGCTACTGTGGACCATTATCGAGAATGGGCCATGCAAAGCTACAATTTCTACATGAAGTATGCTAAGCTTTCCAATGAACATGAAAAAGGAGGACACTCGTTCGGTCTCTCTGTTGCCAAACTTCATCAGTTCTTCTATGATGATGTTATCACTTCGTGCAACACAATATCACCAAGATATGAACACTATAACAAATATGCTGCTGTCAATACGAGGATTGGTGACGTTGAAGTTTACCCGGACAAAGAAGCAATCGCACAAAGGTTCAACAAATCATTTATCAATCTGAGTTACGGTGGAAGAGAATTCCAAAGCGGTTATACGCATAAGGCTCCGATTATCGATACCGACAAAGCCTTAGCCTATCTCATGGCCCTTGTCCAGCGAAAGGGAGCAACACTCGAGACCCAAGAAGTGAGAAATCTAAAAGAAACCGGACAGAGATTGCTGACGGACTACAAAGCGGATGTCATTGTCAATGCCACAGGTCTAGGTGCTAGAGAGCTACTCAACGACGAGGATGTTTACCCTGTTCGTGGCGCTATTCGCCGCGTTGAAAACACACGCCACAGCAAGTTCCGTCATTTAAACGACGCCTATCTGGTTCCTGCACAAATCGGGCCCGATGGTCTACCTTCCAAGACCGTGTTCATTGTACCGCGGAACGACGATATCCTCTACGTGGGTTCCATCATCCAACCACATAACGGTAATATGAACTTGACTCCTGAATCGCCTGAAGTCCGGCAGATGTGGGATCGGGCAGGAGACTTTATGCCCAGTTTGACTCACGCGGGATTTGTGAACCCTTTCCCTTTTGCTCAGGGCTTGCGGCCATTTACTAGGAAGAATGTCAAGGTTAGAGCTGATGAGGACTGTGGATTTCCTCTCGTCCATAACTATGGACATGGAGGGTCTGGATGGACACTAGGCGTTGGAACTGCTCAGTGCGCGGTCCATATTGTCGAGACGCTTATCTACGATAAAGATAAAACGGATCTATTACAAGTGGTTGGCATGCAGACAGATTGGTCTGGCAGTAAAAAGGAGAAGTTTTCCAACACAATCAAAGGAATCCTGGGAGCGAATGAAAAAGCCGAGCTTTTAAAGATAATTCAGACTTCAAGATTTTCACAATCCTTCAAGGGTCGGCTCGAAAACGTGGTCAAGTCGTGGTCTGCAGAGCTGATTAAGGCATCGGCCAAGGTAGGCAACCAGACGTTGACAAAGGTCGGCGACAGGTTTATCGATGATAAAACTGGTCTTTTAGAAGTTGTTACGCAGTCGGATTGGAATGACGAGGAGAAGGACAAGTTTCGGAATGCAATCAATGGAACCCTGGGATCATCTGATAAAAACGAGCTCTTGGCAAGGATTCTGGCTACAACCTCTTTACGATCTGACAAAGTTCGGCTCACAGAGGTGGTCCAGTTGTGGTCTGCAGAATTGATCAAGGCGTCGGCCAAGGCTACCAACGGCGCTATATACCCTGTTGGGGGTAATGTGTACAAAGCACGACTTTAGTGTCACTGGTATTTTAGTCGATTTGGGATTTACATGCACTGTTAGAGATGATGTCTGGATAGATCTAGTACCTAGTATCCTTGTTTCTGATTCCCTTCTTTCCTAGCAGTATATATAGTACCCTTCGGCAGAGCCCATCATGTCTGGACCCAAAAACTATACAGATGGCCTATAGATTACCTAAGCTATCAGCATGGTAACCATACACTACTGTAGTAAAGCTTGATGGAACTCTTCTTCTAGATGGATGTCAAAACACCAAAGTGTTATGAGAAACAGCTTAATCTCAATTGCCTATACCACTATTTCAGGATGCAACACGTCCAACAGACTGGACTGATAAAAGTAAAAGTGAATGAGAGTCCATGAATCCAGTTCAGAATGAATGAAGTCTTCTTGCCTTCCCAGTCTCCTCTTTGCAACAATTCATATAAACCTAGGGTACAGTTAGCCTCTCTTCAATCATCGTGACGTAAGGGCTTACCTTGTTGAAGTCCGAAACTTATCAAGCAGAGTACGAAGAAATCGCATTCGCAGCTGCACCGTTGAAATTATAGCATTCTCCAAGTTTGAAGTTTTTCGTTGTGGAATCCACATAGCCTTCTTTAATGGCCGTAGGAAGGTTCCCGCAGTTGTCGGGCGCGAACCAGTACGCGTACTGACTTTTGCCTCCCCAGGTTGTGATCTTGAAAGACTTGAAGCCTTTAGGCCAAGTCGCACAGGTGTTGTCCCAGGTGTTAACACCTTTTTGGACGGATTTGTCGCAGTTGGTGTCGCTGTAGGTGTCAATGACGAAGGCGGATCCGCTGGCACTGAGACCAGCCATGATGGCGACGGCAGTGATAGAAAAACGCATCTTGAAGAGGGAGAGATTCTTGAAGTTGGAATGATAGAGAAAGTTGTGAAAGATAAATCTTGATTTGCTGGAGTATCTTGAGCTGATGAGTTGTGTAGATGTAGAGCAGCGGAAGAAGGGGTTTATATACTTGAGCTGCTGTGGCATTGATCGATTGAACAAAAGTGTATAGCCTCGTCGGGATACTACTATAACCTATTTGATACACAGGGACACACGTAAATATGTAAGGCCTCCCAGAGTCGTTCCTAGAGCCCAACACAGCCAAGGATAAACACAACAGAAGCAACGCAGACGTTGTCTAATTTGCTCGTATCAGTCCGTCGATCTATTGCTGCCGGGGGCCTTGGACACCTTACTCGTCGATCACTACCCTGGCATAGCGGTGTAAGGAAGAATTGACAGGGATGTATTGACTATTGAGAATTCAAGGGGTTCGTAACTTAATTACTGAGCCTGGAAAATAGCCAGCCAGTGAACAGCTGTGGCCTTGACACAGGAACAAAAGATGCTCCGGGTTGGGTGGGATCGTCGCTATTAGGCCGTCTGGGGGCAGAGCTTAAACCTTGGCAGTGTGCCTTAAAATCCATTTTCTTTCCCATTCCGGAAAACTCGACAGTTTCGGGCATCTTGAGCGCCTATCACTAGGACAGCTGGCAACCTTGATCTTGACGTTAATTCCTACGCTCCTGAAGCATAATAAAAACGTTCATCCTTGCCAGGGGATTAACATCCTTTACCTAGCACTGTTAGTAGAGCGCACAGCATGTCCAGAATGGAAACGGATGATCATGATCTATACTCATCGGACAAATGATCACTACCACACAACATATGATCGACACCTTGGTCTCGATTAATGCCTAGAGTTGTCGAAACTCTTCTTTAGGGCACGGGGACCCTGGATGCCCGGTCAGCAAGGAATGAACGAGGCTATTACCTTCTGAGGCTCAGCCCCGTTCCTTCAGGTGATGAATCACCAACAGATCAGAGTTTCAGGCAACCATGACGGACTATTCTCGTATCCTCTGGGGAATGTAGATCATCCTTTAGACTCAACTATGGGGTGCATAGTACCAGTCAGATCAACTTCCTTCGTACTACGTACGTGAATCCAGTGGCTTCTCGCCCACCGTGGACTTTAGCCCTCGCCTGATACGAAGTACTAGTACTACTACAATCATTTGTTTAACCACGTTGCTAGTATTTGCAATATGCGTTATATCCAACTGTACAGTCAAACGCTCATCGGAACATGAGCCGCTGGCATTGATTGTCAACCCAGCATTCATTAAAATGATGTAAGCCAACATACTGAACGTTACATGAAGTTCCAACTTGGTGGATATATGTTGACGCTGCCTAATTAGGCCTAGCGCTGTTGTTCTTCTGCAGCGATTTCTTCCAAGTCATGCAACTCAGTCAATTGTTAAGTGGCTTGATCAACTTCCCCTGTTAACATTATACATTTTGCCTCAAGGGCGAATGACGCTTCGTATCTATACAGAACCAGACCCATGATGGGTTCTGCCGAAGTCTACTCCGTCGGCTGGCCACTACTTGTAGGGTTTCTCGGCCTCGGAGATATCCCCGAGACGACTATACATGTGCGCTCACAACAAACGAAAAAGAATTGAGTCGTCTATAGATATTCTTGTAAATAATAGTAGTTCTCCAGTGATATATGGATCACATTTCCTGGTCCACCGTTGTCCTTGTCATCGCAACACTGAATAAATGAACATGGTGGCAATACCGCCGCAGATTGAGGCTGGCCGAATTAACCAGGTAACTCATGACCAGAACCATCACTTTATCTCCAGGCCCATTAAAGGTTCGCACAATCTCGGCTCTCTCCTTATGTTCTAGGCCGGCATGTAGCATGACTGCGTCTATTCCGGCTTCTTTCAGCACGGCACAGACATACAGCTCTTCACCAGGAAAGAAGATCCACACCATAGCTTTCTCATTTCTCAGCAAAACCTGGTCAGGCAGAACACCCAACATCGTTCGCATCTTCGGAGACCCTCTCATCACTCCTGCTAGGTTATCCGCGTCCACTAGGCTACTATCCGATTCAGATTTCACGGCTTCTACATGGCGGGCTCTGTAAACCCCCTTTTACAGCTTTTGTATCTGACACCGCTTCCTGAGTGCGAAGAGCGCTTAGAAATTTGGGTATCAGTATATTTCGGCGCAGTGCATTCAGTGCTTTCGGTATCGACTTCGCTGTGACAGTTTTCTCTAGAGCTATAAAGCCTAACCAAGAAGAGCCCATACCCAGCTTTCTCAA
Organism: Aspergillus novoparasiticus; assembly: GCA_009176405.1. Classification (NCBI taxonomy): domain Eukaryota; kingdom Fungi; phylum Ascomycota; class Eurotiomycetes; order Eurotiales; family Aspergillaceae; genus Aspergillus; species Aspergillus novoparasiticus. Next base: position 258,511 of record ML733433.1, read on the forward strand.
TTTTTCCATATTCCATCTGTATCTGGGGTTGCCTGGCTCTAACCTGTCCAGGGTCATTACTCTGCTATTATTGGCCCAGTAAGTATCATATTCCTCGTCCTCCTCATCTGTCATGGGACAGTAGATAATTTTCTTCTTTACGGGTGAGATATCCTTCCCGATAGTGCGATTACTGCCAATAGGCAGTGACGATGCCATTGTCCGGCAGACCATCAATCTTCTCAATATAGTGCGCGCATTATGGTTGCACCCCATTGCGAGATCATCTGTCATGATGTACCTCTGGAAATAATTACGAGAAAGAATGATACTACCCTCGGTGCTTGCGTCCCCCTTCACGATTTCACTGAGTCTTCCTGCAGAGAGATTTCTGGTGCTGGATAATCCAGTAGCAATAATTTCGAGGATCCGAGCATATCTCGATTGCGATTGTTGAAAAAGGGCGTCCCCGTCATGAATAAGTTAAAGTCTGACTGCAGCCGCCAGACACTTAGCGAGATCCCGGACCATTCATTCCGAACATACTGGGCCTCATCGCATATGGCGAGACCGAAGCAACCTTTCAGGCTACGGGGAAGTCATCGGGCAATGTGTCGCCCGGTTGGTAATTCCTCGAGTACTTGTCTTTGTGCCATTGAGTTACCGCTGATACGCCATGGCGAGCCTCGAGTGTATTGTATGTCGTCAAGACAAAGTGTATCAATGACACCATACCTCTCCGTCTCAACCAATTGCTCTGCTGCTGAGAGGGTTTTCACCTTGGTCAAATGAAGGGCTCGGTTAATCTTGACAACCTTCCAGAATGGCTCCTTAGGATCGTACTTGTCTGATTCGCGTGTCACAATGACTTTTTTCTTAGGTGATAGGACTTCCTTCATCCATTCTAGCTCACTCTCCGATGATATGAGCGCTAGATCGTTTTCGAATCCTTCGGGTTTCCGAGTCGATACTCGAAAAAGGTCGAGAACAAATCGTCTCCCTTATCGTGAAGCACATTTTCGGGTAACTTTCTCCTCTTCGAGCTTCGTGTTTCCACGCCGCCTCCCGCAGCTATATATGGATCGAGAAGGCGATAATAGTACTGAAGAAGTTCAGAATGTAGAAGAGGAAGAGATTCAAAGATAGGGGGAGGAATAGAGAAGTGAGAGAAGCGGTTATGTAATCATGTTAATAGACAGAGTATGAAGCTTTGAAAGTGTTGGATAGTATACATGGATTAAACACTGATATCGCTACACATAACGTAGGAATATGGCCTGCCTAAGGGCAGCCTGGAAAAAAAGTGGGGCGGTCAGATGATCTGGGGTCAATTCTAAACCAAATTTATATTAACGGAAGTCGATGTCAATCTTTTCTTCCAGCCAACAACACAAGTACTGGGCCAGTCCACAATGGAGAACTCAGACTCGAATAAAGAAACCAAGTCACGATGGGCTTGCATCCCATGCCGTACGCGCAAGGTAGTCCGCTCTGCCTTCGGGATTACGACCGTATCGCTCTAACCCTGATTGTTCTAGGTTAGATGCGACGGGAATCGCCCGTCCTGCGCACGGTGTAAAGAGCGAGGGGATAGCTGCCAGTACAGTAGTATAAGGCAGCGTCCCCCAAATCATAGAATGTACCATTCATGCACTGCATCATACCCAGAAAATTCATTACATTGTGCTCATTGTCTGACATAGGTCCTATCGTGCTCTAACTCAGCGATTGGAGAATATGGAGCGTTTGATCTCGGAATCCATGCATCTGCCCACTAGTCAAATGAGACGCGAATATCTCCATAACATGGCGGGTCAATTCACTCGGCAGAGTACGGGACTCTCTCCGGGGCCCACCCAAAGTCCGTTAACTATAAACCTCTGCTCGCACGAGGATAGGTCAATTTCTCTTGACATGAAGGACAGGAATGGGGAGAGATTGTGTATAGGTAACTAGAGCAATAGGGGAAAGGCTCAAAACACCGACGATAACTGATTCAGACACCATTCAACAGGATCATGCTCTATCCTCTCTCCCGAAGGTATCCGCTGGATAGATGCACTGGTAGGCGATGAAAGCTTCAGCTCCCTCTTATCCGGCCTAAAGATTCCAAGAAAAGCACCTCTGGGAAACTTCGAAGGGCGGGTCAACCATCCTTTACCTTCCAATAATATAATCAAAACATGCTTCAAAGGTAATGACCTCTATACATTTACAATATTACACAAAAGTCTCATACGTACCAGACTTTGCTACCACCTTCAATAATGCCCTTCATTTATTCGAGGATCATTACTTAGATGAAATACTTCAAAGGCATCTTGATGGCCAATCCTTCTTGGATGCCACCTCGTACGCAGCCTTCAACATTGTTCTAGCCCATTCGCTGCGCAAATTTGACAATATGCGACCAGATGCAGCCGAAAAGTGTTTCGAAAATGCTTTTAGTATCCTGCCTGTGATGATGATGCAGAGCCCGAATAAGGCTAGAATTGCGACAATGCTTTTCATGGTCCTGATCTTGGTCCTTAGAACGAGAACTTCATTGCTAATTGTTCGTAGACTATGTACCTTCTATACACATCAAGAAGCCATCCTTCAGCCACTGTCCTCGGAGCTGCCATTCAGTCGATCCTCATGGCTGGCTACCACCATCCCCTACCCCCTCAAAATAGCCCAACAGCTCCACACGAAAGGGTATTGCTTTATCATGCCTTTATACTCGACCAAGACTTGGCCATGTACCATTCAAGACCTCCCTCTCTTACAAGCGACCTGCTTTCCTGTCTACCAGAGGAGAATCCTGAAGATGGGCGGAACACACTAAGGTTTGACGATGGATCCACATTAAACTGGCTTCGTGAGCAGGTTATTCTGGCAAACATCCAAAACAAAGTCTACGACAAGCTTCGCTCGCCACGGGCTTCTGCACAATCTCCGGAACAGTTATATGTCGCAGTGATGGAGCTCGATGAAGAGTTACAAAGTTGGAGGCAGAACATCCCTGACATGGCTCGGCCCCAAACTCCTTTAGCTGGCTTGGATGATATGCGCCTGATGTCCTTAACAGTACTCCATTACTGCTACTTTCAACTACTTATATCTATTCACTCCGTGGTTTTCAGCAAGGCTGTCCCTCTTTGGCATCAATACGAAGAGAGTGACTTGGTCATCTCTAGCGTTGCATTGTGCGTTAGTGCCGCGCGGGCCTCGATTTCATTACTGAATTATCATGACCAAGGCCACCCCTTCACTATGTAAGTGGCCACAATCCTCCAAAAACACTCAAAATGAGGGAAGTACTGATAGGTTTAATAGATACCTGTTATATCACATCGCATGGAACGTCGACATCCTACTTATCAGCATTTTGGAAAACAAGACTGCCCCACAGGCCCGTGAAGATCTAGATCTTTTGGGCACGGTGATCAGGTTTTTTGAAAAGCACGATCCAAACTATGAAAGCGCCGTCCCTTATCACATCACTCGGCTGTATTATCAAGTTGCACTTCGGGCTGTCAACAACGCAACTGCTGCTTCACAAGACGTCCGTCACGAAAGCTCTGCTCGACCATTAGCTTCAACCAAGAACAATGAGGACAGCTCGAATTTTCCATATTCTAACCCCGGTGACGCAATGAATACGGGTACAGCAACACCAGCATCGGGTTCGAATGGGTCCCCAAACCCTCTGTTATACTCTTGGGGGATGCAGCTCAGCTTCCTACCTGAGCTTTGGCAGGATCCTCATCTGGCTATGTTGGACGACGGCTTAGCTGACCACTCACCCGACGTTTGACCTAGATACAGGACCGGTGTTTGATAGGTCCAATAGCGTGATTATTCCGCTAGAGAAACACGTACATTGAGACATGGATTTGAAGAGATAGTCATAAGCACTATATTAGTATGTTATTAAACTAGAACAGTGTAATGCTTTCATTAAGTCCGTTCCGTGACGCCATTGTACTATCACTAATGTCTTTGCCCCCGAAGGACAAAATACTTCTGTGGATTGGCAAAATGTCATGTTATGTATACCCGTAAACAGAACACTCCCTGGGGATCAAAAGGTCACGGCTATGTGGCGTGGACCTGACCACAAGTTGTTTATCACCTGGTTTAGGGATCTTCACCGTCTGCGCCTCTCGCGAATCGAGAGTATCCTATGTCTTTTCACGCTGCCTCGTAACTGGATCTTGCATGGCGTTTCGCTAAGCATTATAACTTTGGAGCCCGTCGATACTGGAAACGGCGATGGACTGGGCCGGAGGGCTACCGTGACGGCAAGGCCTGAACCATCGAATGACACTAGTCCCTCGTTGGATGATGGCTCCGATGTTTGGTCCTTTCCGACCTGGGACAATGAAACTGCCTTCTCCTGAACGAGATGGATGGCGCTACCAATGCCATTGTGATAACGATCGAGAGATAACCTATTTTCCAGCATGGATAACTGGCAGCTAGAATTGAATCCCTTGACCTTCCAATGTTACACATTTGTAGCCTATCCATGGGTTTAAGCTTGTGTATTCTTTTTCCCACCTTACCATCGCCTATATGAATGCCTTTTCTCATACAAGGGGTGTGCTGGACACCTACTTCTACAACCGTTGGGTCATGCCACTTTCTTTAAAAGACACGGAAGGGTCTTGATATCTAGTCTACCAAGCGCTATATTTGTGGTTTATGCGAGGACTGTGTATCGTGTCAATTGAGGCTGAAAATTGAATACTCCATGGCTTCTCCCTGAATCAATTTTTCGTGCCATGTTTACACTTCATAGGCAAGTAGAATCCCGCGCCAAAACTAGCATTGACCTAAACTAAGCGCGCAAATGTCTCAGTATGGCCAATTTGCAAATTCAACCTAAACGAGTCATCGAATCCCTTGCCATAAAAGCCCTATGGTAAGACAAGATATTAAAACATAAAGAAAGAATAGGCACAAGCACTAGAGCCTTCTCGGCTGTCACTCTGTTCACACGGGCATACCGCGGGGCAGTTCTATATTAGTTAGGGTTGTAGAGAGGCTAGACTCTAGAGGCTTCTCCGAAACCCTAACGAAGATAACGCTTTCTCCCCGACACACGCATTAATTCCCCAGAATAAACGCTGAGCTAATAAATTAACAAGCCGAATCATGGAATTTCCCTTGTCACCATATGACTATGTCCTAAGGTATGGGCGAATTACACGCTACCCCCAACATCCCGCTATCAAGGATTTGGCATCGCATGTTCGACGGCCAAAGCACTGAAGACCCACACCCTCAAGTCCGAAACATGAAGGCTATGTCTGCCATTATCTGGAAGGACTTTTGGTCTAGAACCCTTACCCCTTCTCCCCGATAACACCGATGGAGACGCCACAATCTCATGTGAGCGAGCTCTTAACTCCACAAATCAGGTGCGTAGACATTTATCCCCTGGTTTTCCTGCATATTTCGCAGGCAGGCAGATAGCTGCATATCTACTATCTTTGTAGTGAGAGAAGTCGATATTATCGGGTCATACCTCTACGATGTCCGAACGTTGCCGTGCTAACTCAAAGATATTTCGCAGCCTAAGATGAAAAACAACCTATGGCTTATTATGCACAACGAAGTCTATGATGTTACAAAGTTTCTAGACGAGAATCCGAACGTATTTCTTATCTCTCCATCTCCCCGCTTATGCTAACATGCTTTCAGCGGCGCTGAAGATGTCGTACTCGACCTAGCCGAACAAGACGCCAGCTCAGCTTATCAAAATATAGGACATACATAGCGATGAAGGAGGGGATGTCCTAAGCACCCTGCTCATAGGAACGGTGAAAAGACAGGCAAGTCTAGCAGCACAGTCACGCATGAGCGTGTTGAAGCGAAAGGAGAGCTGACGTCTTCCAAGCTGGATACTATATATATTTCTATAATTATGGGTATTTGATGCCAGTTGAAGTACATCAGATCTAGATGTAGATATACCGAGTCCCGCGATTCCCATTACTATTGAGCTATGTAGTTTCGATATGCTTTCAGCTTTTCTACTCCTACTGTCCAGACATCTTTTGTCCACAACATGCCCAATCACCTGTTGAGAGCTCAACTCAATTGTCAATAAGAAAAACGCAGAGCTTGTTACGCAACAAGACGAACAACTCCAGTCAGGTGCGGCCTGATTGTGGTCCCTGGCCGATGAGCCCAAAGTTATTTTGCTAGCCTAGACAATATGCTAACAGTGGGCAGGAACACTGTAAAGTACAGGAAGACAAAAAAATCCTAATGAAGACTGTTATTTGCACTCTGCGTTCATATAGCAATACTACCTGATATGGCTTCTATATGATGGACGGGGTTTGAATTTCCCATCTCTGGTTAGACTTGTGGCTCTAGACGCGTGACTTGATACTCCCCATATAATTGGTGGTATTTCTTGTCTCGATAAGTGAGTAAGAACGGCAATGGAAATCAATTTCCGGCTTCAGGTTATAAACCAACTTCCATCGAGAGACACCACATTCAACAATCACCTACCAAATCACAGTTACATAACGAATTACTAGCCATGTCCGAACTACCTTCTATCCGGTGGGGGATTATCAGTAAGCCTTTCACATTCCACAATAGGGCAAACACCAAGCTAACAACCCCATCCAGCCACGGGTCTCATTTCATCCTGGTTCGTCGAAGACCTAGTGATACCCCAAGAAACCCCCAAAGTCAAGCATATAGTACAAGCGATCGGCTCGTCAGCCCTCGAAAAAGGCCAAACGTTCGCAGCAAAGTACTGTCCCCAAAGCACACCAACAATCTACGCCTCATACGAAGAAGTCTACAACGACCCAAACGTAGACGTAGTCTACATCGGCACCCCGCACTCATTCCACAAAAGAAACTGTCTAGACGCCATCCGCGCCGGCAAGGCCATCCTCTGCGAAAAGGCCTTCACCCTGAACGCCGCAGAAGCAAGGGAAGTATTCGCCGCCGCAGCCGAGAAGAACGTCTACGTCCACGAAGCAATGTGGCTGCGCCACCGCCCGCTCGTGCACGAGCTACGCAGACTCCTCTACGAGGAGAAGGTGATCGGAGATGTCTTCCGGACGGTCGTGGATTTCGCCCTCGACGTCGATATCCCCAGTCTACCCCCGACATCGCGGTACAGGGATCCGGCGCTGGGCGCGGGCTCGCTCCTTGATCTGGGTGTTTATGCCCTCACTTGGGCTATGCTTACCCTGGATCCTAAATCGCCTGGGGCGTCGGAGCTTCCGCAGGTGTTGGCGACTCAGACGCATCTTCATGGGGTGGAGGTTACGACTGGTGTGCTGTTGAGGTATCTTTCTTCTGGGAGGCAGGGTATCGTTAGCTCTACGACGATGATGCCTGGGGATCCGGTTCATATTGCCCGCATTCAGGGGACGAAGGGATATATTGATGTTGAGGGTCCGGCTGCTTCTATGCCTCTTTCGTTCACGGTTTATGAGAAAAATGCGGCGGAGAAAGGAGGCAAGAAGTTTGATTTTCCGCGCATTGGGCGTGGGTATATCTATGAGGCGGATAATACGGCTTTGGATGTACTGGCGGGCAGGAAGCAGAATGAGCTCATGCCGTGGTCGGAGACTCTTCGCGTTATGGAAATTATGGATGAGATTCGTCGGCAGGGTGGAACGAGATACCCTGTCGATGTATGATGGCTATTGTGTAGAAGCCCCTGGACTGGCTCGGTCTTATCTCTTGGTCTGGACGCCTTTGGGACCGCCTGCTGGGAACTATGGATGTTTGAGAATCAAAATAGAGTGTTATTAATGAGACGTAGTAGGAAGAACATGGCCCTAGCTGTCATATGTCACAAACTATTATTCATAGAAATATATACTACACTTCACACCATTGATGCACGTGTCTCTTATGCCGCAATGTAAATATGCGGACCGATTCGGTACAAACTTCTCTTTGTTCTTTTCATGTTACCATGCGCCGACACAGATCTAGGACGATCCGATCTTAAGATGGCTTGAGACAGGGCTTGTTTGATTAAAGGATAGTCGGACGTCCGGTTCTGAACGGGAATCGCCTGCAAGACACATTGTGAATCCATGTCGGCATGTCTCTCGTCATCCTTGCAACAGGAGCATTGCTCTCCTTCAATACGCTTTTCAGGATCTGCTTTGGCGGTCAGAAGCTCTTTGACCTCATTTAGGCTTTGCGATTGAACGGAAAAATGAAGCGGCGGCAAACCCGTTGTCGCATGAGGACGATCCTTGTCTGCTCCGTAGCGTATTAACATAGCCAGCAACCCCGGACTGGCTCGCCGGTTTCTTATGGCTTGGTGGAGTGGTGTGTTCCCCTCATGGTCAAGAATATTCTTGTCTATGTCTGGTAAACGGCAGAGCATTTCAGTTGATTTACTGTGGCCCATTTTGATAGCCTCATGCAAGGGAGGCTCGAAACCGGAGTCCGCAGGTGGAATCTCGTTGGCGAGACCCGGATCGTGCTGACAAAGCGTTTGAAGGACTGGCACCCTGCCTTCTCTTGCTGCCTGAGATAGTGCAGGAAACCCATACTTCCTTGTGAACGACTCTCCCTTTTCATGGGAACGTAAGAACTCCTGAATGAGATGGATGGTAGTCTCCTCGTCCGATAGGGGCAGTTCCATAACATATTCGAGCGGTACCTTACCAGCCCTATCCTTGCAGTTAGCTTTCGCCTTGTGCAACAGCAGCACACGCACAATCTCAACATTCAGGGACTTCACAGCGTAGTGAAGGGGCGTTTCTTCGTTCCGGTCCTCAGGCATATTTTCCGCGAGTAGCTGCACAATGTCTCTATTGGACAAATCGACGGCATAGTGGATCGGAGTCTTTCCGTCTCGGTCTACCGTACATGGGGACGCATTCGCGTTGAGGAGCAGCTGAACGATCTCCTGATACTCTGCTTCCACGGCGAGATGCAATGGGGTTTTCCCATTTTTGTCTGGCCACTCAACCAACGCTCCTTCACTGAGAAGCAGCTTAACTAATTCGCTTCTTCCGGCAATCACTGCACAGTGCAATGGCATCTCCTGTTTATGGTTTGCTGTTCGTACAAGACTCCTCATCTGCCCCACGAGTCGCCTAGATACGTCAACGAAACCCTGCGTGGCGGCGACATGCAACTCCGTGTTACCATTCCTGTCCGCAATCCCAATGGGGGGCTGCAGCCTATAAACCTCTTCGATGATCTCTTTACGGCCGTCCTGTAGGGCAACGTGTAACAAAGACTCCCCTGCGTCACTCTGGGTCGCAACACACGCACGTCCATCGACAAGTACTTGGATCGCACGCATATGGCCGGATTTCACAGCCCTCATTAACGGTGTATATCCCATATGGGAAGGCGAAGTGCTTCTGGCTTCCGTGTTTGCCTTTCTGGTCAGGAGAAGGGCGATGGTAGGAACATGGCCAGCTTCAGCTGCAGACAGGAGCGCGGTGCTGCCGTAATCACTTCGCTTCTCAATCTCCGCCCCTCGTTCTAAGAGGGTTTCCACTATTCTGTCACGTCCATGCTTGGCTGCCAGACACAACGGCAAACTGTTCTCGCACCTTTGATTCACATCCATACCCAGATCAAGAAGGAGGTTGACGCCATCCACGAAGTCCAATTTAATTGCGCGTACCAGGTGGCTCCATCGCTTTTCCGGGGATTCACGCTCGGGTAGCCAGACAGTTTTCAGAGTTTCGTAGATCTTCGCACGCTCCTTCTCCCGACCATGCTCTACAGCAGCTTGATAGTGTTGTTCCTTGGATAAGAGATTTGGAGCTTGGAGAGGAGGTCCAGGAATGGCTGGAAGGTCGTCATAGATATCTCCATCAATGATACTGCTTGGTGGGGTAGCATAGGTGGATGGCGGGTACTCCTGCTGTACGTCTAGATAGCCTGGTGTGTCAAGGGAACCATCCCACTGTTGCCCTTCATATCGAATTTGAGCTTCCAGTTCCTGTTGCACGTCGTTATTTTGGCTCTCGAACAGTCTTTGGAGCGAACGATCATCGGAAACAGCGTCGAGACTATATCGTAGAGCTGAGTCAGCCACGAAATGGGCATCATTCACGCACCCGGTGACTTACGAATCCGAATCCGAAGTGCCAGTCAATATTTGGAGGTTCATGGTATATTGTTGTAGCGTCTCAATAAGTGGGGTCCACGAGTTAGAGACATATTGTCTGCCGTAACTGGAGAGTCGGTACAATTGCAACCGCCGCTCAAATAGGTCAAGTGTCCAGGTAGAACCCAAGAGGACGGACGTGAAGAGGGGGATTGACAGTGTCATCGGCTGCAGGATTTGCCGGAGCAGGCGCTTTATCTCAAGGTCCAAGTTGATGAGTACATCGAGAGTTTGATCCTGTGACGTGCTTAAATCTTCCTCGAATTGTACCTCGGAGGCTAGTATAGTGGCCCTGGCACAACTGTGCAACAGCGCCTGAATGGACGGGAGAAGCCTGTCCTTCGATGAGGAAGACATGATAACAAAGACAATCGGTCAGAGGTAAGGCCTCCTCGACTATAGCATAGAGAAGGTGCTGCAGATCAGATCAAAAATCAGGTAGATCTCCCGCGATGAAGAATTTGATCTCACCCAGTGGTGTTGGCATATCCATATATGCTTTTATTCCGTTTTAATCGTCAAATATTTTGTTCCTCCGTGTTCCCCTCGCTATCGTCATTGCCTAAAGAAAACTGAGCCTCGTGTTGGAGAGATGTGTGGCTGTATTTGATACGCCGCCCTGGACTGCTGTCTGCCCAATGAGACCATAGTTTCGAGTCTGGCAAGCCAGGCGTCATTCGCTCAATATTGGATCTGATGCAAGATGAAGAGGAAGGTCCCTGTATCTTGGGCTAAAGTTAGACACCCAAGAAGAAATGGCGACGGTTTTCTCCAGACTCCCCGCCATCTAGAAGATTGGGATGCTTGTGCCCTCCTCTACCATGAGGCTGACAGCGAGTTGTTTGCTGACGAGAAGGCTACATAGCTAATTCAGCGATTATTGGCCCACAGCCTTTGCGAACTCTTTTTTCTTTTTTTGTGATAATCCCTGTCTCCAGCAAGATTAGGCTCAACTCGCACGATAGTCAAACATACACAATAGCGTTGTAAGACTGAGTGCAGCAACCATCCTCAGAGCAGGTAATAACCCCACTCAGATAGGCCCTCTTCTGACACCGTCGATTCGTCCATACCATGGGCTGCATGACGATGCCCATGTATGAGATCTGTCGGCTTGAAACGTATGTGTCTGATACAATGCTAGTCAGAGGAATGCATGGGTACCCAACAGCGCGACGAACCAAATACCTCTTGTTCGTTCCGGATTCCACTCGCAGTCCATCGGTATCTCAGTTCCTTGAGTTTGAGTTCTATCATGATAATGTGCCATTAGGTAATCTTAGATCCCGATCTCTTTGCTGTAAATGGCAAACTCGAAGGTCGATCATATCATCTATCATAGTAATTATATGCGAGAAAAGAAAGAGGGAAATATCTCCGTGAAGGAAATGGCACTTGTCCCCATGCGGGGTAAACCGGCGAAGCTTACCCGACGGAGATCCATGTCGGCGTTTGAACTCCCAGGACAGTCACTCACCACAATCTTCTCTCATTAAAAGATCATAATTTCACCAATTTAATAGTATGCCACCGAGACAAATCCCCTGGTGAGCCCCTCATGTTGATCTATTTACTCTGCCCTGCTGATTGCTGACGTATACGCATCAGTGAGAGCTGTCGAAGTATGTGATTCTACATCCGCTTGTTCTAGACATTCCCTAATTTGCCGGACAGAGCATCATGTCAAATGTACGTACTTCCAGCTCTACGGGGGAAGCAAGGAAAACACCAATTGTAACAATCAGGCAATTATGGCAACCCGAAATGTACACGGTGTGAAAGATCCGGCATAGAATGTATACGGAGAGCAACTAGGAAATTTCGACACACCGTATCGGGTGCTTCGCCAGCAGGTTCGTCACGATATGAACCCATATATCTTATAACTGACCATCGCAAGGGTACCGCACGTTGCAATACATCGATGAAACACCCAACTTCGCCGAAACCTCTCCAACAGAGGCGTCATTCCAATCTCCCAAATCTCTGGACAGCAGCGCCCATGCACAGTCCCTCTCCCCACTTAACTCTCAAGAGAGCCCATCCACGACATTTGGAATATTCTCATCGCGGCTTCTAGACACTCCCCATCTTCCCTGGCCGCAAACCGGTCCTAAGGAAGCATGTCTACTGCGGTACTTTGTCGAATACCTGGCCAGATGGGTGAGTGCCCATGCCTCCGTCTTGCACACGTCCGCCAGCTAGACATCTCTTGAAATAACACTTTCTGTCTCAGTTCGACCTCTGTGACCCAGAGCGCCATTTCGTCAGGGCCATTCCGCAGATCGCCCGCGGAAGCGAACCGCTGCGTAACGCCATTCTGGCCGTATCAGCAAGACACTTCAGTACTTTACCAAAAGAGCAGCAGGGCAAAATCCTTGAAGAATACGGATTACAGCAAGACCTCGCAATCAATGAAGAGACAGTACTCTATTACCACAACAAATGTATCACAGACCTGAGATCCCTCGCCAGCGAACCAGAAGCTCTCATGGACGAGATTCTCCTCGCAACAGTAGTAATCCTCCGATTCTACGAAGAATTAGACAGTACACACTATCCCCTCCCCTTCCCTCCACAATCACAAATCACCCATACATACCCTAAACTAACCCCAGCAAACCCGGCAGGTCCCTTCATCGACCTCCCAACCGAAACAGCAATCCAAGGCCTCCATGTCTTCGTCGAAGCCCAAGCCAAACTAGCCCTCACAACACCAGGCCTCCGCCAAGCCGTCTTCTGGGTCGGTTTCCGACAAGAATTCCACGTCGCCTTCTCCCAACAACGACCCATCCGTCTCCCCCTCTCCATAACAACCCCCTATCTAATCTGGACCCCAGCCCCAGACCACATCTGGACGAACCGCCTCCTCATCATCTGCGCATACGCCCTACAATACTGCTACGATGACCAACCCGCCCCTCTAGACCGATACTACGAGCTCATCGACCTCCACAACCGCTGGCTCCAATCCCGACCTCCCTCCTTCTCACCCGTCTACTACGAAGAACCAAACCACGAAATGGGCGAATTGTTCCCCAAAATCTGGTATCTGGACGATACCCACATCGTCGCGTCCCAGAGTATGGGATTACTCAATATCCTGCTCACGGCTTACTCACCGCATATACCCCGTGTTGGGCCGATCTGTCGGGAGTCGATGGATGTCATGAATGCTAAATTGAGATCTACTGTTTTTGAGATCTGTGGGATTGCGTTGTCGAATCGACAGTCGCCGCCTGCGTTTACGACTGTTTGTATTGCGATTAATATCTGTGGGGATCGGTTTACGGATTTAAGGGAGCAGCGGGCTTTGATGGAGGTTCTAGTTAGCACGACTCGGGAGACGAATTATTGGCCGACGACGGTGTCGCAGATGAGGTTGAAGGAGGTTTGGGGGTGGGATTGTTGAGGGTGTGTGGGGATCAGTTCCAATGTGCAAGCAAGCTGCCCTTCTCTGCTATATTTATGTATTGTGTTTCCGGAATGCTCGTGATACTAGTTCTGAGGAGAAGGTATATCCACACACACACACACACCTGCTAGGACTAGTATATAGATTTATTGCGAATTCATTGTATACTGTGGAGATCCTAAGGCGTCTTTCGGGGCTCTTATCTATATCTGTATTCTCTGTATTGGCCCTATTGTATATACTAGTAGTATCAGCTGCAAGGGCTAACAGCACCTCATCAATACCACTAGCCTGATGTTAACGAAGAGGACAGTCAGTGCATGGGCTATTCCTGGTATAGCACCATCGCCATCTTGAACGAGGGCCTGGTACTCGTAGATATGATTCAGGTAGCTTGGTGGTTGGGGCCCGAATATGATGTCCCTTCCAAGTGAGGTTTTGATCTTTTCGGTCAGCAAAGAAGGCTTTGAGTATGAGCGAAATAGACTTACAGCTAACGCAGGGGGCCAAGCCAATGCACTGGAATATTTCATTTTCCGAATCCAGGCTGCTGTAATGAGCTCGCCATTGTTAAATTGAGCCGTTCACACGGGGTTAAACCATCATTTCGCATTTGTCCAAACAGAAGACGGGTCTCCCCAAGCACAATCAATACCAGCATGGACCGAGGAACTCCAAGACCATGGCTTGTATCTCCATTGGAAACTGCCTGAACAACTCCTGGGTGAATCCATCCTTCAAGATATCATTGTAAAGCAACATAGCAAGCCTTCTTGAGTGGATGCGGTATCAATGCTGTCTCTATTTTGAGGCTTATATAGGGGTCTAAGTGCAACTGCGAATCTTTGCAGATCTTCCAAAGTTGGCTTCTCGCCGGCAGTATAGCTATCCTTCAGGATGTCATAGCAATCAAAATGAAACCAGACAGATGGACTTGGGGGTTTTGAACAGCGTGGACACGGAAACGTACACTCCGTGGGGACTGTGAGATGGTTTCCATAGAGATCTACACCGTCGGCTTAGAGAGGGACATCTGTCCTGGGGTGAAACTTACCAAGGATCAGCGATCCGGTGCTTGCCTGTTGTCTGCACAGCAAACACGTAGTCAGCGACGTATATATACCATTTGCATAAGATGGCATCGCAAAGCAGTGGTACACTTGGAATACGCATAGACATCTGGAAAATGGATACCTAGTGCGAGTCGATAGTTCTGTTTGTATCTTCAAAAGAGATGTTTTGCACAAGACTAACTAAGCCTTGGGAACAAAGTCCTGCCGTCTCCGATTCACCCAAAGGGGCAACCACAGTCTGATTAGGCTGCATGTCAGCTACGTGAGGAGTCTAAGTAGGCTCTCTCAAAGATATGGAAGATAGCAGGTTAGAGTGTGGTGATCATCATTAGCTTGGTGAATTCCACATCTCTCCTCGCTGAGGATGTAGATAATCCAAGCTGATCAAGAGCAATAGCATTGTTTTGCAAACAAAATGTGAAAACGTTCATACGCCGGTACAATCGACTGCACCAGCTGGTGAGGTCAGATGATGACAATATGGTTTGGAGCTCGATATGCTTTCCTTTCGCAGCCATTGTCTATCCGTAATGAGAAAGGAACCCTAACAAGGGATAGAAGAGAAGAGAAACGATGAAACCAGAGGCTTAGATGTGACTCCCAAGGAAGAATAACTAGCCGAGGTCAATCAATTGATCTGTGTGGCCGGTAGCAGCCTCGATTATCAAAGTTTGTCCAACCACGGCTGATCATCGCTTAAACCCAATTGGAGGTCTCAAAACTCAGATGCAGCGACCTACTCCATATAGATGTAATCTCAAAGCATCATTACAAACGGGTCCAGTCCCTGCCAGCAATGTATAGCAGCACAGCATGAGGCAGGAAATGTACACCAGGAAATGAATGCATGAGAGTCGAATCGTCATGAGTCATCGACAAGGTCTAGGGATCTCTCGGACTCAAAACCCACTAACTCCGGAGCAAATGTCCGTCCTCAGTATAGATTCCATGGGCACGGATGTAGCGTGCCGGTGGATCAACGCTCATTCTCCGTAACCGGGAAACCGGATTACTATTCTCAGGGATCTGCCAGGGCTGAGAAAGGTTCCGAGTGGTGGGTCTCCATTTGACCTACTAAGGTTCTCTTCGATTCTTATTTTCGGGGACCAGTAAATATTCGCTACTGCCACAAGACCGACCATATGGTCTGATATGATTATCCACGTCTAGACAGCGTTCTAGCCAGCAGTCAAGATTTTTTAAGATCGTCATATCCTGAACTACTAGTGAACTTCCGCCGAAGCGAGAAGAAGGATTGGCTCAATACTCTATCCGTAAAAGTATGTAGTTCAGTTTACTCAAGCCTTATATAAGTGTCATGCATTAGTTTATAGACTAAAATAAGGCCCGAAAATTTTTTCTCAAGACCCAACAATTTTAGTCTAGATCAGAATATGACACCGACACCTCGGCTGAAAAATTTGGCATCCAGGGATCGGACCCAGCTGATTAGGGTGTATCCAGTGACCCACTGGGAATCCACCGGAACGGGCTTCGCCGATTTAACCCCGACTCGCCGACATTCGCAACCCACGGGACGGCCGTGTGTGGCTTGTGATCAGGTCAAGCTCGGTTATGAATTCCCATTATGCAGTAGATTATGTAATTATGTCTGGCATTATAGATTTACTCCGTATAAACTCTTGGAGGAGTGGGAAATCGGTGGTTCGAGGTCATTGTTGACCTCACGCATGACGGCATCCCCCGATCGGCCTCATGTCCACACATGAAGTAATGGAGTGAACCTGGAATGTTTATTTGTGAGATCTTTCAGGGATAGACAGGTCGTGACGTCATGACATCAACTCGCTGATAAGGATGGCGATAAATTCACACCTGGCTTGCTTGGGAGTATTACATAGCCAACGAACAATGACTTGATCCTATGTCATCGAGGGCAATGGATTGTGGCCAAATCTCATGTCTGGATTCTTTGGCAGAGCAATTCTGGAGACGTGGTGGGTTGCCATTGGCATTTGGCCCCGCCGTAGATTCTGCGGAACAGCAGGCCAGTTTAGGATATACGACAGAGCATGTAATGAAACCATGGGGTACATCTGAAGTAAGACAGTTGTTGATTATCTAGCATTGGCAGCGCGATAACCATAAATTTGGCAGTGTATAGGCAGAACAATACCCTCCGTAACCGTACGCGTATCAAATCCATGCACAGCCAAATGGCAGACCCAGTTCTAGGGCTGTGTTGATACCACGGGTCCACCGGGGACAGCCACAATGGCCGTGTTCTCGACACATGGCTCTATCAGGCCCTAAGATCCGAGTTACTGTAAAGAGCAGGTCACTTTCCGAAAATGTGAGGATCGTATTCGTACCCCTCGTGGTCTCCGTAAAAGTTTCCAGGCAACTGGCCTCCCAGCAATGGGTGTTGCCCCGGCCACAACCACTCGAACTCGACACAGCCTTCAGTTCATGGGGGATTAAGTTCTTGACCAATTTACAGTTCCATGCCAAGATGGGACTAGAGTATTCGCACAAGTAAGGGGTCGTGTCGTTGCGTACGTGTTAGGCAGATAGATCCTAAAGATCTGTGGGGGAGCCGCATACGCAGTGCCGAGACCTTTTCTACGATAGGTATATGTATACCAAACAGGTGCTCGGCAGTTTATTAGCAGCAAGGGAGAAAATACGGTAGCCTTCCAGTCCGGCCACAGATGGAATTACGTGGGCGGCTGGGAACACATAGACCGGAGTTGTCGACCCTCGTTACAGGTTTATGAATCTCATAGTATATTCGGGCCCTGCGTACATTACTCGGGGCTCACTCTTTCTATGCTATATCTGCATGATAAGCAGTTGAGGCCCCAAAGTGGAATGGCGGGAACCAAGCCCTGGGGGAGGAATTTTCCCAACTAGCGTCGGAATTCGCTAAATCCGGGTCATTCCAACGTCAGACTGGCATGTACTATCCCAGTCCATAAAGGCCTTCGTTTGCCTCTCTTACAGAGTACTTTATCTTTTGATCATATTGATAATCCTCCACATTTCGATGATGCCATCGCTTGTCATGATAGCGAACTGACCAAGATCAGTAAACAGCATTGTTGAAGCATTGAAAGTTTAATTGGATTTCAAATCCATCAGAAATTAACCTTCGTATTAGGGGAGAGACTCATCCTCAGTAATCATCACTAATATCGGCTGGAACGATGCCGACCGGAGGAGTGGATATATCAAAGTCGATGAATAATAGGGTACTATGGACCCAATGTGATGCCTGGAAAGTTCTATTCAGCCTGTAAAATTTGGTTTCGGAGGTAACGGGCGGAAAGATTGGTCATCCGAAGTCCTTCACTGCTGCTCATTGGGTCCCCGTGACTCATCAGGATCCAACCTGATTGGGCTGCAGTGGGGCGGTGAGTGAAGGGACTGCCTTATGGATCCCCAAGCCTGGTAACGATACCGTGGATCTGCTGGGTCGGATGGGGTTTATGCTCTCCGTTCCGATCGGCGGTCGGACTTTACACGGTTCACGGAACTTGATTAGCAAAGAAAAAAAAAATTATACCACATGAAGAGCTCGGTATCAAAAAAAAAAAAAAAAAGTCAGCCTAAAAAAAAAAAAAAAAAAAAAAAAAAAAAAAAAAAAAAAAAAAAAAAAAAAAAAAAAAAAAAGAAAAGAGAAATAAGAAAACAAGTCGCAGCCAACAGTGGATATATCAAGTCTTTATCCCTCCCCAACAAGAGTTTGAAACTATTTTCCTATATCCTTCATCAATATTGCATCCCCCTACCGTGACTTTTTTACACACCGATACTTGACCCTCCAGCCATAGCTAATCATCTCCATCGCATCTATCAGCCACACACACATAACTAAAAGATCCGACTATTGCTGCAGTGGTTGAACAGACAACCAGTGGAGACGACGCACCATTTCTAACCAGCCTGAGAACACGACACGACATCAACTTCAACTATTGAAGCGTCCATCGTGCAGCTCCTTCAAAGTACTTTTGTTGTGGTCCCAATTATTGGACCTGAAAGAATTCATACCTTGCCTGCTACTAAGGGCTACTAAGGTACCCGATAAGGGATCCATTTTAGTTGATCTGCGCCTTGTTGCAGTCTGACTCACCGCCCCCTCTCCGGGACGTTCATTGGCCGATCTACCCTCGCCGGAAACAGTAGGTCTGCCTGAGTCACAGTGGGAACGGACGAGTCATCTTAAGTCTGGGCATTCGAAACTTGAGCTCATAAGCACATCAACATCCGGAGATTGCGCCATGGGATCCTCTTACTCCCCCACAACTTTTTCCACCACTACTACTTCTACTCCCTCTCCCCTCGCCTCCTATCACACTTCCTCACCCAGTGCCTACTTTACTTCCCTCGCCAGGAGGCGTCAACAAAAGAAAATGAGTATCACTCAAACCTACTACCTCGCCCACGCCGCCCGCAAGAAGCTTACCCGTGAGGCTTCCCGGGCGGACCACGACTTGCGCCTCTTGGTTGGTCATGC
Organism: Aspergillus novoparasiticus; assembly: GCA_009176405.1. Classification (NCBI taxonomy): domain Eukaryota; kingdom Fungi; phylum Ascomycota; class Eurotiomycetes; order Eurotiales; family Aspergillaceae; genus Aspergillus; species Aspergillus novoparasiticus. The sequence goes on from ML733433.1 coordinate 277,578, forward strand.
CAACCTCCTCGATACCTTGATGCTTGAACTCGCCGATGCCGAACAAGAGCAAGAACGCTGGTTCAACCAGACCGTCCACGGCGTAACCAAGGGCTCCCCATCTGAACCCCGCCACATCCAATGGGCAGAAAGCGTGGTGGAGGATCCCGAAGATGACTGGGATGCGGAAGATGTTTCCGACTCCGATCTGAGTGACGATTCTGACTTGGAGGAAGACGACTATGAACCTGCCTACACACCTGTTCGTCGGCGCGCCCCGTCGCCGGTGGCCATCGTTCGAGAGAAAGAAATCGAGGAGGACTACGACTCCGACTCCGACTCGGACTTTGAATACGATGACGCGGAGGACTTGGATGAGCTTACTTTGACCCGGTCGCCATCACGACAGACTCCGCCTGAGCTGTCATCTGATTCCGATGAGGAGTCGGAGGAGGAATCAATGCCTCCCTCCCCCCAACAACCCACGCTGGACACTTTCTCTGAGAAGCAAGCCGAAGCTACCGAACTCCCACTATCAGGAAATGGATTTGAAGCCGGGTATTATGTATCGAACAACTCGCAGAATACGATTATTGAGGCCTACTAAACGTCCTCGCTGATTGACGACTGCATCGATGTGCATACCCTTCTTGTGATACCCCTCCTACATTCTTGGGTTTGGTTTTGGATTTGTTTCAGCGATACATTATTTCAGCGGGTTCGGCGTTTTGGGCTGCAGTCAAAAACCATCTTCATTGTTGGCGAATTTGCATTTTACTACCTGGCATGGTCTGGACTTACTGGCGTTCAGACCTGACGTGCCTAAATGATTGGGCATTGTTGGATACTCTACTCTCATATGGGGCATTGTTTTATGTTCCCCACCTGCTGGCCAGGCATGGCCTGTGCCCATGAATGTCTTGATGACGACGATGCATATCACATACCTTAGTTAGAATTATATATAGTCTTCGCATCAAAGAAATACATAGATAATACTTCTTTACTCTCCATCCTGGTTCATATTTCCCATCTTATAGTCCAATATCTTGCCAGTGTCCTTTTCTGCAGTCGAGAGATGATACGCGGTGCCTTTCGAGGGGCTGATAACCATTCTCTTAGCTCAGGTCTAGTTTAGGTACCGACCCAATAGTTGGGCTGACTATACAGAACTAGTTGACAATCTAGACCAGGACCCAAGACGCCGATCCATTAAGGCGGCACCGCACCCGCGCACACCGCCCAGTCGACTTGGATCAATCACATGGGCGATCAGCCGGCGGATCACTGGTCGAGACAGACAAGTCATTTGGTCGTAGTCGCCTCACTTGTTGTTCAAAAGGAGGGGGGCCGGGATTTTCGGCTGAGTGGCTGTGCCATCAACTCCCGCTGATAAGATGGTATTCCAGGTGGAGATTATCGTGGAACGCGGACAAAACCTCTCCGGAAGACCGTCTTGCAAAAAACAAAATTAAATAAAAAGAAGGTTATTCGGACGCCGTGACTCCGTGAGATCCGAGGATTGTCCTCGTCCTCAATAGCTGGGAGCTTGAGTCACCATTGCACACTTGCTCTGGTGATTGACGTTGTTCGGAGCCTCGGAATCTCCTGTCGTCACCTTATTTCCTTTTTCGGTTGGATTTTCCCCATTGCTCAACTGACATTCTTCAGTCCGGAGAATAGAGGTGAACCTCCGTGATTTGTACCAGGTGGCATAACTGTAGCATAGATTATCGCATCAGCCGCATAATTTATAATCATAATGGACATCAACCAGGGTATTGATTAATCTAATTTTATTAATAATACGGAGTAATGTTTAGCTTGTTTGGATCAATAGCACGAGTTGACTCTATCTAATCAGGCCAACCATTACTCCATATATCTCATAGACTTGAATAACATAGTGAGTTCCTTAGGGTTGAGTCTGAATCGTGACCATGGAGCCTCACATGTCACGGCAACGTGACAAGGGACGCACTCACCGCCTTGGCCCCTCCCCCCGGTAGTTCTCCTGCTGCATCCGGAAACTGATCGTAAGATGCTCTTCTTGTACGGAGAAGTCCTGCTCGACTAGTATCCTACTATTCTATCCTACAACGGGTTCCTACCTGAAGGTTAACCCAAACTCCCTTGCTCAAGGGCGCTCTAGCCGATCCCGTCGCAAACCATGCCCAGCGTCCTCCGCATCACTCCACTGGCAGCACTTCAGGAGCTTCACGGTGGCTGAGTTGTGACCTGATCTATTTGGATCGTATCCAAGAATAGAGACAGGCATTGCTGTATCGCAACCCTCTCAGTGTCTCGATTCGGTTGCATTGCCTTCAGAAAACCGAACAAGCCTAATACTATATCATTGAGAACGCTCGCTCAAGCGCCATTGGAACCCACGCTACATCATGTCCTCCACGCCTAAAAGCTCCCTCGATAGCGAGGAGCGCGCATCCAACGCTTCCGAACCCTCATCTCAGAACTCACGCATCTCATCTACGGCTGATAGTCCCCGTCGGAAGTCGATCCAATTCAACTTTGGTGGGACCGAGCCACCGAGTCAAAGTCAGCACCGTCGGTCTACCAGCGCTGTCGGCGGGCGCCGACCACAACAACAAGAAGCGCAGGACAAAGAACAGAAAGCCGCGGGAAGAGGTCATTCACCTCCGCCACCTCAGTAAGTCGATTATGCTAGTTCTATAAATTCTCTACATCGCTAACTTGCTTCCGCATTTATGTAGAACTTACGAGAGAGGTGTTTCTTTCAATACGTTCGACAACCCTGACGCGGCGGACTTCTCTTTAACTTTGAATTACAAACACAAGGGGTATCAGTGTACCCGGCGCAGTCGAACCTTTCTATGCGGCACGGATCAGAATGATTATTCCGATTTTGCCTTGGAGTGGCTCATTGACGAATTGGTGGATGATGGCGACGAGATCGTCTGTCTACGGGCCGTGGAAAAGGACTCCACGATCGCAAGTGACGCAGCAATCGAGGAGGGAAAGTACCGCCAAGAAGCGGAGAAGTTGTTTGAGCAAGTGATCCAGAAGAATAGCCAGGATGAGAAGGCAATCAGCTTAGTCTTGGAACTGGCGGTTGGGAAAGTCCAGGACATCATTCAGCGCATGGTACGTTGGTCCTTCTCTATATTTTGGCACGTTAAAAACAAGCTGACAAAACAAGATCCGGATCTACGAGCCTTCGGTACTGATTGTTGGCACCCGCGGCCGTAACCTGGGCGGCGTACAGGGCCTGCTGCCCGGTTCCATCTCTAAATACTGCTTACAGCAATCCCCAATTCCCGTGATCGTCGTCCGTCCCACCACCAAGCGGGAAAAGAAGAAGAAGAAGCGTCTTGCGGATCCCACTCGCCGCAGCTATAATCACATCCTAGAGCTGAGCGAGCAGCGTGGAAGCAAGTTGTTCGACGCAAGTTCGAGCACGGACAGTCATGTCTCGAAACTTCCGGACGAAGAAGCTGCTGTAGCCGCAGCTCTCGGCCTGCCTCAGTCGTACGCTAACTCCCGAAGCTCGCTGTCAATGTCCGAACGAAGCAGTGTTAGCCATGATGAGAATGATTCGCCGTCTCCTAATGTCGACTCCTTGGGCACCAGCCACAGCTCAGCAGCGGGCAGCCCGGAGAGCACTGAGAGCGAAAGCACAACAGACGATGAGCCTGGACCGCAGATCAAAGATGCACCCGAGGGCTCGTCATCGGAGACGGCATCTACGGAAGAGGCCAAGGAGGTTGATGCATCGACGGACGAATCCGAGTTGACCAACTCCAATCAAAGTACACCAAGGCCAGGCAGTTCTAAACTGAACATTCCGGTCATTGTCACTGAAGATATGACCGAGAAGGGAACAAATGACCAGTGAGCTTGACACTGCTCCAACAACTCACTACAACGTACCATCTCGAAACTCATCCGGAAATGGGCACTAGCCGTATGTTTTACCACGAGAAATCATATCACACCATCAGCCAACCAGGTCATAACCTCACCACATAATCAAAGGCCACAAATAAGGGGAAGTATGGCTACATGATCCTCAGGCCAATGCATTACCTCTATACAAAGGAAGCACATACACCAGCTCTGCTCTCGACGGACCACCATGTGCATGTTTGACTACGTCGCTACTTCTTCACCTCTAGAAGCCAGTGACACCTGCAAGGTGTTTACGCTATGCAACATGAAACAGAATCTATTACACGCTTCGGCTGATTCGCGATTCATAGGATTCGTCACCGATGCTTGATTCCAAACCCCACTCCAATATAATAATCTCAATCATACACCGACAGACACAAGCATTAGCATCAGCATGAAGACCCGCACAGATAGATCTCGCATCTATGCATAAACGACAAATAGATAAACACTACACGAATAAACTATTTTTTTCAAACAATAAGAAAAACTCCACCCATACCCAAGTAGAATATAGAATACCAACATCCTCAACCTAAAGATATAGTTCCAGGATCAACAATAATCACCCAAAAACAAAACAAACACGCAACACTACAAGTCAAATCTTCCACAGTTAAATATACAACATGCTTTATAGTGCACCTGTTTTCCTCTTTAATTATTTTATCCCCCTCCCCCTCCCTTTTCTTTAACACCTAGAAGTAAACATAATCGAGCAATGTATAAAGATTGCAGAAACATAATACAAAATCATATGCGGGAAAACAACATCTGGTATATTACATGCTGCACAAAAATATCAAGCTGAGTTACAAATTTGTATGGCTATCATAACCTCAGTCTCAGTGTCTGATTAGATATTTGGAAGAGAAAAAAAGGAAGGCAATAGTTACTACCTAGAATTGTATAAAATGTCACTCATGGGCTCCCAACATTTGTAGTATGCAAAGAACTGGGGGATGGATTTACAACATATACAGATGGTTACTCAAAGGCTGATAGATGATATACCTTCAAAAAGGAGGGCTAAATAATACAGGGGAGACAGAACTCGATTGATGACTCTGGTTGGGTCAGTTGAAATCATGTTCATCTGTCTATCAAGCATGTCAATCATCGAGGAATATACTAACAGAACACTATGGTGACATTATAACCCAAGAGGGCATGGATATACAAGGTAGTAAATAGGAAATGTTTGAAATGAAAAGAGGAAACTTTTTCTAACGAAGTTTTTGTCTAGCAAAGGGTTTTAGAGAGACATATCATAGCAGATAAAGCAGACATCGCCAGCACACACCAAGCCAGTGTAGATGCAATGCATACAAGATGACTGAAAACGACAGGGGAAAAGAAATAAACACATAGGCTACATCATGTCTTCCATGAGACAAACAAGTAGCCGTGAGAAAGTCTTGTCCTGGTTGGGTCAAACGTCGGCGTCAACGCTTGCCCGGGACGGAAAACTGCTGAAGCAACTCCGGGTATTGAAATGCAAAGGACATAACAAGAAAACAAAGACATATCAGACATCCCTGCAAGCCAACCTATCTCGCTAGATTCGTCAAAAGCCCCACCTTCATTATGGCATTTCGCTTTTGAAACACAACATTCATTGTACATTATAACATCGGAAGTGCCTGCCTCTTCCAATCAACGGATGGGAACGGAAGAGTGTATAAGCAACCGAGTACCGAAATCATGGACGAGAAGATTAGGAGGAATGAGCATGTGACATGAATAACATGGCATAAGGTTCAACAAAACGAGAAGAATAAGTGGGAAATCTTTCCAGAAGAAACGGAATAATTTTCATTATCATTGCCAGAGAATCTATGATGCTTCCTCGCCGTCCTTCGAAGGAGTCTTGGATGGCCGGCGCTCAACGGCGGGTTGCGACTTGGCTAGCAAAGGGGAGGTAGGGTTCGAAGGGGGGGAGGTAGCCATGTTGTCGCGGTCTTCCAAGCTAGCAAGAGCACTATTCCAGAGTCAGATGAGGAGTTCAAAGCAAGACGATGCGTGGAAATTCAAAACTTACCTAAACGCGTTGATCGACGACGCAGCTTCCTTGTCTTCCTTCTTGCCAGCAGGGGGTGTTCCAGTCCGGCTGCTAGCAGCGCTATCATCGCTGCCACGAACCAAGTTGCCGCCAGGGCCAAGGTTCTTCCGGCCGCTGCTGCTGCGAGAACCCAGCATGCTGGAGGGACCAAAAGACATGGGTTGGCTGGTGTTGCGAGTGGTACGCAGGCGACGGAGGTCGTCGCTGCCGACCTTGCTGGAGGCGTAGTCCTGAGGAGGTGCCTGGTTGCCATAGCCAGAGTAGCTGCGAGAATCACCACGGCCCATATTGGGACGGCCACCCCGGTTTGCCTGCTGGCGGAGACGCTCCATCTCGGCCTCTTGTTGCGCGCGAGCAGCCTACAACAACCGTTAGAAAAAGCATATCAAAGGTTTGCTAAGATACACATACCTCTTCTCTGATCTGTTGGATAGTCTTAGGGCCCTTGTCGGCGTCCTTGGACTTCCACTTGGCATTACGCAAATCGATGATGTCCTGTAAAAAGAGGGATGTATTAGATATGCGTCTATCGTGCATGGGGATCGTGTGAGACTTACCATGAGCATGAACTTGAGTCGGCTTGGCAGACCTTGGATCTGCACCATGTTGTTGATGCGCTGGAAGTAGACATCCATGAACGTGTGGCCCTTCTCGGAGGCGTCAAGGCTGGCACCAATGGTACGCAGCAGACTGGTCAAGCTCTCTACTTCAGCTTCATCAGGAACACCTTCGTAGTCAACCAGCTTCTTCAAGCACTCGTGCATGATACGCTCTGTCAACATGCCAAGCTTGTACAGTTCACCAATGAACTTAACAAGACCCAGACCACGACGTTTGGCAGCGGCAGCCTTGTAGTACTCATCCGACAGCATGGCAGCCTCCTCAGTCTGGCCCTCAGGCTTAGGAGGAAGGTTAACCTTCCAACCACGTTCGAACTCTTCTTGACAACGGTTGAGCAGGTACTTGCGGAACAGACTGCCGCCAACAACGACATTACCGTTCTTATCGCGGATGTTCTCGTCCTTGATCTCCGGGCTCATGCTTTCAAGCATACGCTTGCAGAACTTGGCATAGATCGAGGCCCAGTGTGCCTCGTCGGTTGCCTTCTCGAAGGTCAATTGGATCACTTGGCGCAACGTACGTCCGTCGGACTCGTCCTTGGACTGAGAAACAATTTCCAAGATCTGGCCAGAAATACGGTCGAAGTTTTCGGGAGTCATCTTGTTCAAAGCAGCCTTGACCTTGCGCTGCACCACATCGGGAGGGAGATAACCAGCACCTGGGGCAGCAGCACTTGGCTGAGAAGCCTGACCCACACTGCGAGGCTTCCAACCGCTGGACGAGATCTGGAGCGCCGCGACCTCCTTTCCGGCGGTAAGAGGCATGGACTTGGCCATTTCCTCCTCCTTCTTGCCTTGGTGCTTCTCACGCTTGCTACCGGTGCGCGTGCCCGAACGGTTGGAACCCGGGCGAGGGGACCCTGGCATCATGGGGTTGGCAGAGTTGGTGCGACTGAGCGCAGGCGAGCCCATCGGCATGGGTCCGCGTCCGAAAGAGCCGAACGGGTTGTTCATCGAAGCGGTACGAGCGGCATTGGCAAGAGCAAAGCGCTGCTCGGAGGTTGAGCCCGGAGGCAGACTGTGCCGGGACGCAGCTTGGCCGAAGTTGCCCATCTGGAATCCCTGGGACATACCGCCACGTGAAGTGTTGCGACCACCCATCATAGGTGTGCGAGCAGACTGTGGACGAGATGAGTCGCTATCACCCACAGTCTCACGCACGCGTGCATCCCAGTCGACAGATGGCTTCTCCTTGAACACACTCTGGAACTGAAGCAAGAACTCCTTGTTGTAATGGAATTTGCGATCAGCGGGTGCGCTGGCATTCAAGGCCGGGTTGGGAGACACAATGGAGTCAGGGTAGGTAACCTGGCTCAGGTCCTCGATCAGCCGAGCGGAGTGAAGAGACTTCATAGCGGCGCTAGGCTGAGGAGGCTCAACGGCCTTGTTAGTCTCCAACTTGAGCGCAGCAGGCTTCTCACGCTTGCCAGCACTGGCAGGCTTCGCGGGAGGGCCCATCGAGGCATCCGAAGCCGGAGTAGCAGTTCCGCTCTCAGCGGGCTCGCCAGCCTCCGTCGCAGCCCATCCTCCCTTCTTCAGCGAAGCGAACAGGTCCTTGTTCGAAGTGTCTTGCTCACCCGCTTCGCGCTTCTTCATCCGAGCTTCTTCGATAGCCTCGGCCTCGGCCTCGGCCTTCTTCATGTTGGCTTCGTAGGCTTCCCGCTCCTCTTTCTCCTTACGCTCCTTCTCCTCCTTCTCGGCTTGCTTCTTGGCATAGTAGGCGGCTTCCGCGGCGGCTTCCTTCGCTTCGATCTCGGCCAATTCCCGCTCGATAGCATCGTAATCGATCTCATCATCGTCAGCAGGAGCCGGAGTAGGGTCGGCGGGCTTGGAAGATTCTTCGGCAGCGGGCTTGGCCTCCTCGGCCTTGTCCTTCAGGCTCAGGTCCTCGAGAGCCTTGCGCGCGGCTTCCTCATCCGCAGCCTTCTTCTGTGCAGCCTCCTCTTCCTCCTTCTGCTTGCGGGCCGTCTCTTCCTCCTTCTGCTTGCGGGCCGTCTCTTCCTCCTGCTTTTTGCGAGCGGCTTCTTCTTCTTCTTCCTTCTGGCGAGTTACCTCGGTCTCGGCTGCCTCTTTCTTGCGGCGGGCCTCGGCCTCATCCTGTTCGATCTTCTGGCGCACCGCATCCTTCAGCTCCTGCTTCTTTTCCTCATCCGTCTTGGCTGCCTTGGAGTCAGTCCGGGCGTGATCCGCACCACTGCTGCTGCGAGGAGGCGGCGTGGCGGTCGGAGTTGCCAACTTCACGGGAGACGGGGTCGCACGAGCGGGCGACGCCGGGGCCTTCTCGAATGTCTTCACGGCACCACTACCAGGGTCCTTGATGACGATGGCACTCTTCTTGCTCGACGGGATGACAAAGTTCTGCACACCCGGAGCGGGGCTGTTGGAGGGACGGCTGGCGGTATGCGCATGGCCGGAGGCTGGAGGACCAGCCGGGGGCTGACCGTGTCCCAAGCTGGAGCCAGGTCGGTCATTGGACACCTGCGAGGGCGAGCGGGACATGGCCTGAGGCGGCTGCTGGGGTGGGTACTGGCCTTGCATATACGGGGGCTGAGGGGTGTAGGGCATTCCGGGACGCGGTTGAGGGGACGACGGGGGAGCCATGAACTGCTGCATGGGGTACTGTTGGTAGTAGCCATAGTTGGGGTCAAAGTAGGGGCCCTGGTTCGATTTCATCAACGTTAGATAATGTTCAAATTGTCCACTCTCTGGAGCCAAATTAGGCGGAGGAAGTGAAATAGAGGGATGGGGAGGGGGGAGATTGGGGGAAGATATAACTCGGGGACCAGGCTTCCTCTTGGGGAGGAGGCCGCCACGACGGGGGGTTCTGTTATAAGAATGGGTCCTCACAGATTGGTGTGCCATGTGTGGGGGATAGGCGCCGTAGGGTTGGGGCGGTCCCATCGGCACGGTGCTCATCTGCGGCGTCGCGGGGTGCGCGGTGGCCAACGCTGGGCTGCGGTTGGCCTGGGGAGAGTTAGGGAACGGCGGCATCGGGCGGGCTTGGTTGGGAGGATGGTACTGGGGGTTCATGCCACCCCGGGGCTGGTTGGGAGTGCGGAAGCTAGGACCAGGCGAATAGGCCATCTGGCCCTGATAGTTAGACTGTGAGTATCCGCGGCCACGGCCACCCTGATGGTGATAACCACCACGACCGGGACCACTGCCCATGTGGTTACTCATGTCGCTGTGTGTCGACTGGGACGATTCGCGTCGCAGATGTGTCGACTGAGGACCGGGACCAAGGGGGGCTTGAGACGGGCGAGCCTGCTAGTGGGACGATTATTATTAATCCCGAAAGTTTCCAGGTATGCCAAGAGAAAAATAGATCCCAGTATATCACCCGCATTTAAAGCTCAACTTGCATGAAACCAAAAAAAAAAAATTTCTTTTCTCTCTCTCTCTGTCCTTATCTCCATGCCATGTCTATTGGTATCGTAAAAGACGGTACAGAGATGAAGATCGAAGATCGTAACACAATAAATCCAGAAAAACACACATGAAACAGGGAATAAGGAAAATTCAAATGAGATGGATATCGCCCACAACGTAAACGAGGGAAGAAAGAAGAGGAGGTACTTACATTATCACCTGCATCACCGAAGCTGCCAAAGTTGGGAACATTGCCTTGAGCCTGGTATGACGACGGCGGTGGCCGGCCACCGCTCGAGGCGGGCTGAGGAATAGGCGACGGCGAAGTCTGAGGCGACGTAACACGGGGGTTCGCAGTTGGGTTCACACCCAAGCCGGCCTGGGCTTGGGTGGCCAACACGGCTGGGTTACCCATATTGGGCGAAGCCGGCTGGTTGGCAGCAAAGCCAAACTGCAAGCTATTGGGACGACTGCTGGGGCCCCCGTTGGGGATGTAGCCTGAGGTACCGGCGGAGGTGATGGTCACAGAGGGCTTGCGAGAGTGGTCGCCTTGTGCAGAGGAAGGAGCCGGGGCGCCATTGACGATGGTGACGCCGGGGGTCTGAGGTTGCTGCATGGGTTTGCCGCTCACAGGAGATACTGAGGTCGACTTCCCATGTTGCGATGAACCGCCCACGGTGACGGGAGCGGCGGTCGAGTCCGTCGCGGACTTTTTGGTGGCGCTGGCGTAGGACTTGGTCGCAGCCGGCTGAGAAGAAGGATTCCCAGAGGTTGCAGGAGCGGTAGATTGAGAGGCGGCCTGGTTAGAGGTGCTCTGTCCTTGAGGTTGAAGGCCTGACTTTGGTGGGATCGAGCTCATTAGACAGGTAGGTTAAATGAGTTGTTAAAAACAAAGGCGCTTTTAGGTTGGAGGGGGGAGAAAAAGGGAAGAAGGAAGAAAAAAAAAGTTTTGAGATAAGCGGGAAGGAGTTTTTGATAATAGGAAAGTAAGTGTGGGTGATGTCAAAGCGTGTTACAGCAGAAGGCGAACACACTCCAGATCCCACATCAAATAGATGTCAATTTTATTATCCCACGGAAATTGGATAATATAATCAGAGGGATTTTTAAGGTATCGGAAAGAAGAACCACCGACACACAAAAAAAAAGGAATTCTCTGATGATAAAGAGAATCAAAAAAGAAACGTCGTGGGTAAACGACGAAGAATCCTGGGGTAAAGCAGGAAAAAAGGGAAAAAGAATAATAAATTCCAAAGAGGGGGGAGGAAAAAAGAGGAAGTAGGGAAAGATTTCGATGGTTCCTCTTTTTTTTCTTCTGTTCTGGTGGTGCTTTTTTTTTCACTACTCAAAGTGGAAACGAGCGAGACTGACAACGTAAAATAAAAAAAATAAAAAAAATAAAAATTCCGTACGGAAGAAACCATACCAGCAATGCAGGCAGTGGATATGAACAACTCAAAACTGGCGGTATTCCTGATGGACTACTTAACGCTTCCTTTTATTATCTGTATTGTTTCAAAGAGACAATCATGCTGCATCCGTTTACTCTAATTTATTTTCCATCCCTTTTATTATTATAACTATTTTGTTCTTTTCTTTTCGGAGAACAAGAAATGGCGGAAAGGAAAGAGACGAAGATCGGACAGTACTCCGTACAACGTACGGAGTATACCAAAAATACATACCACAATACCCACTCCACTTCAGGGAAGAGAGAAAACAAGCTGAGCAGGAGCAAGTGACGGAGCCAAATACCATTAGTCTAGTCTAAGTTAGGTGCTGGAAGTACTAACATTCAATCAATCATTCTCTCCGACCGAACAATACGGAACCAGGCTGGTTACCCGATCGGGAACAAGTCGGGTTGAGGCGGACAAGAAAAAGCAGCGCCAAGCCGTCACTCATTCACGATTCATTCTCTCAGTCATTGTTCTTTGCTGGTTCAACCAGTCAATGCGTCAGTCCTTTCAACTGTCGACAACTGTGATTCATATTATGGCTGTGAATCGTATGGTTTTTCTTGATGATTGGCCAAGGCAGCGCACTGGTACCTCTCACGGTCCAACAATCTGTGCCAAGTGGAGCCTCATCAAGAAATCATCCGTTCAAGAGGGATCGTGAAGAGTGGTCGACACCTCAGGCGTGAATTGCCACGATCACCCAACCAACCGGACTTAAACCGAGACGGGGTTAGTGTACCAGAGTTACTGACTCGTCAGCCTCACTTCCATGGACGCCACCATCTACAACGCGTACACTCAACTTCACCGACTCCCGTTCAATAGTCAAAGGAGACTAGTTGCAAAAGCAGGGTCGGGTGTCGTTATTCTCATGTTCCTGCAAGGGTCGATCGAATCTATGGGCGCGTTGGGCAGCCACCCTGCCGCTTAGTTGATACCGCAGATTATATATTTATTTATAGCCGAGCATAGTATGATACAAATAGTCATCCTGGTGACCGAAGCCTGTCATACCGCAGTTCAGTTCAAGTCTACTATCTCTTGTAACGAAACTTTAAAGTAACCTCGCTCTAGCTATTGAAAGGTCTAAATTGTTCAAAATCCGCTGACATTTCATGGTTCTAGGCGAACATACATGTCGTCGTAACCGTAATCCATCTCTCATTATACCTAGTAGAGACCACGGGCATTCACTTTGACTCGCCTCAAACCAACTCAATGTTTACTATAAAGCCCATAGAATAACCATAACATTAACACAAAAACACCGTCCATCGGTAATAATGTTTTATCCCCGAAAGTATCTCCATGCCCCAGCCGCAGCTCGCGGCGCCAGAACCATACCTCGAGCCACGCCTTCGACAATAGTGCGTCCGTACCCCTTCATCGCAGCGCTCTGAACATACGCAAAGACCCCTTGTCCAGCAACAGGTGCCATGTAGCTCTGTGCCCATGCAGCCGCTGAGCCTATCGTATGATTCGTCAGCAGCGGTCGCTATCTTTGATGAAATGTAGCAGGTGAATGGGGCAGCCAAAAAAAAAAA